>PVJS01003722.1:0-73698 GCA_004027185.1 Glis glis | reverse complement strand
GATTACTGATACTGACCTACAGGAAATGCAAGACTGAGAATTCAGAATTTTGACCTTCAAACTGAAGAAAGCATAGAGGAGATGAAGGAGGAAGTTGAGGTTCTAATAAAGAATCAGAAAGAGCCGGGCGTGGTGGTGCATGCTTGTAATCCCAGTACTTTGGGAGGTGGAGACCGGAGGATCCGGGTTCGTGGCCAGCCTCAGCTCACTCGTTCTCTCTCTCTCTCTCTCTACCTCTCTCTCTCCCTCTCTCTCTCTCTCTCTCTCTCTCTCTACCTAGTGAGGCCCTCCTCAACTTAGTGAGACCCAGTTTCAAAATAAAGTATAAAAAAATAGGGCCGGGGGTGTAGCGCGGAGGAAGAACGCCCCTGCGTTCAATCCCCAGTACTGCAAAAAAAAAAAAGAATCAGAAAGAAACACTGAATGAAATGAAGGAGTCAATAAACGAATTAAAGACTGCAATAGAAACCAACTCTAGTAGGCTCGACCACATGGAAAACAGGGTATCACTCCTGGAAGACAGCTCATTCAAAACTGAAAACACAGTCAACAATATACAGAAGATATTACAAAAACACACCCTGGCCATCCAAGAAATACAGAACAATACAAGACATCCTAATCTAAGGATAAAAGGCATCGAAGAAGGATTAGAATTAGAAACACAGACCAAAGGTATAAGAAACCTCTTCAAAGAAATAATTTCAGAGAATTTTCTGAACACAGAAAAGGATTTGGACATTCACATACAGGAGACATATAGAACACAAGACAGGACCAAAGAAGGACCTCCCCATGCCACGTAATAATTAAAATGTCTAATGTAGAGGCCAAAAAAAGATCCTAAAAGCAGCAAGAGCAAAAGAAAGGGTGACATACAAGGGCAAAACAATAAAAATCACCCCAGACTTCTCAACCCAAGTCATGAATGCCAGGAGTGATTGGTATGAAGTACTCCAGACCCTGGAAGAAAACAGCTTCCAACCAAGGTTGATATATCCAGCAAAGTTATCATTCAAAATTTATGGAGAAATAAAAATGTTCCAAGACATACAAAAACTTAAAGAATTCATGAGGACCAAGCCAGCATTAGAAAAAATACTAAAAGAAATAAAACACAAAGAAGGAAAGACAAGCAATTTTCAGAACCACAGGAGAGGTGAACTACACCAGGTAGGCAAATAAACAAGGAGATTTGTCACTACAGCAAACAGAAAATAGAACTCAAAATGACAGGAAACAAAAATCATATCTCAACAATAACATTGAATGTAAAAGGACTCAACTCCCTAATTAAAAGGCATAGACTGGCAATGTGGATTAAAAAGAATAACCCAACTATATGCTGCTTACAAGAAACTCACCTTCTAGCCAAAGATACTCATACACTAAAGGTAAAAGGATGGAAAAAGATATACCATGCAAACAGAGTTTGAAAACAGGCAGGGGTAGCAACACTTATATCAGACAAAACAGACTTTAAGCTAAAACACATCAGAAGAGACAAAGGGGGTCACTTCTTACTAATAAAAGGAACAATCCAACAAGATGATATAATAATAGTAAACATATATGCCCCAAATGTGGGTGCACCCACATTCATAAAACAAAGTCTTCAGGACATCAGGTCCCAGAGAGACCCAAACACAATAATATTGGGAGACTTCAACACACCACTCACGCCACTAGATTGATCCTCCAGACAAAAGATGAATAAAGATTTTTCAGACCTAAAGAAAACCATAGACCAAATGGATCTAATAGACACATACATATTATTTCAACCAGCAAAACCTGAATACATATTTTTCTCAGCTGTCCATGGAACATTCTCCAAAATAGACCACAAACTGGGTCACAAAGCAAGTACCAGCAAATTCAAAAGATGTGATATAATTTCCTGCATCTTCTCAGATCACAACAGAATGAAACTGGAAATTAACAAAGGAAGACTAAAAGTAATCACATAAGTATATGGAGACTAAATGATACACTTCTGAACGAGGAATGGATCAGAAAAGAAATAAGGGGAGAAATAAAAACATTCCTGGAATTAAATGAAAATAGAGACACAATGTACCAAAATCTATGGGACACTTTAAAAGCAGTGTTAAGAGTAAATTTTATAGCACTGAGTGCCCACATGAGAAAAACAGAAGACATCCAAATAACCTAATGACACACCTCAAGGATCTTGAAAAACAGGAACAGCCAAAGCCCAAAGCCAGTAGGAGGCAGGAGATAACTAAAATCAGAGCAGAAATTAATGAAATAGAGAATGAAAAATCAATACAAAGAATCAACAAAACAAGAAGCTGGTTCTTTGAGAATATTAACAAAATTGACAAACCACTAGATAACCTAACCAAAAGAAGGAGAGAATCAACCCAAATTACCAAAATCAGAAATGAAAAAGGGGACATCACCACAGATAGTGGGGAAATCCAGAGGATCATCAGAAACTACTTTAAAATTTATATTCCAATAAAATGGAAAACATGGAAGATATCGAAAGATTTCTAGACACATACAACCTATCTAAATTGAACCAAGAGGATATAGAAAACCTTAATCAACCAATAGCAAGCACAGAGATAAAAATAGCAATAAAAAGTATGCCATCAAAAAAAAAGCCCAGGTCCATCCAGATGGTTTTCCAGCTGAATTCTACAAAACCTTTACAGAAGAACTAAAACCAATACTTCACAAACTATTCCGTGAAATTGAAAGACATGGAATTCTCCCAAATTCCTTTTATGAGGCCAGCATCACATTAATACCAAAGCCAAATAAAGATACTTCAAGAAAAGAGAATTATAGACCAATATCATTAATGAACATAGACGCAAAAATTATAAACAAAATACTAGCTGTGCGCATTCAAAACCACGTTGAGAAAATCATACACCATGACCAAGTTGGTTTCATCCCAGGAAAGCAAGGCGGGTTCAACATATGCAAAACAATACATGTTATTCACCATATAAATTGAACTAAAAACTAGAATCACATGATCATTTCAATAGATGCAGAAAAAGCATTTGACAATATTCAACACCCATTCATGTTAAGAACTCTGCAGAAAATCAGAATAGAAGAAACATACCTCAACATCATTAAGTCAATATATAAGAAACCCTAAGCCAACATCATATTGAATGGGGGAAAATTGCCAGAATTCCCCTTAAAAACTGGAACAACACAAGGATGCCCACTATCACTGCTCCTTTTCAATATAGTCCTTGAAACTCTTGCCAGAGCAATAAGACAAGAGAAGGATATCAAAGGAATTCAAATAGGAAAAAAAGAATTAAAATTATCTTTATTTGCAGATGATATGTTCTTATATGTAGAAGACCCAGAGAACTCAATCAAAAAACTACTAGAGCTGACCAACAAATTCAGCAAAGTAGCTGGATACAAGATCAACCTAAAAAAATCAGTAGCTTTCATATATGCCAACCATGAATCCAGAAAACTGAGAAAGAAATCCAGAAAACAATTCCATTCACAATAACTTCAAAACCAATCAAATACCTAGGAATAAACTTAACCAAAAAGGTAAAAGACCTCTAAAATGAAAACTATAGAACACTGAAGAAAGAAATCGAAGAAGATCTTAGAGGATGGAAAGATCTCCCCTGCTCTTGGATAGGCAGAATAAATATTATCAAAATGGCCATGCTGCCAAAAATGATCTACAGAATCAATGCAATCCCTATCAAAATACCAACATCATTTTTCACAGATCTAGAAAAATCGGTCATTAATTTTATATAAGAAACAAAAGACCCAGAATAGTCAAAGCAATTCTCAGCAATAAGAACTATGCAGGAGGCCTAACAATTCCTGACTTCAAATCGTATTACAGACCTATAGTAATAAAATCAGCATGGTATTGGCACAAAAACAGACACATAGACCAGTGGAACAGACTAGAAGATAAAGAAACAAGTTCACAAACTTATAGTCAATTGATTTTCGACAAAGGTGCTAAACACATACGTTGGAGAAAGGACAGTCTTTTCAACAAATGGTGCTGGGAAAACTGGTTATCTACCTGTAGAAAAATGGAACTAAATCCTTACCTCTCAATCTGCACAGGAGTCAACTTGAGATAGATCAAAGACCTGGAAGTTAGTCCATAGTCTGTGAAATTATTAGAGGAAGGCATAAGTTCAACACTCCAACATATAGGCACAGGTAGAAACTTCCTCAACAAGACCTCCAAACCACAGGAAATTAAAACAAGAATTAATAAGTGGGATGGCATTAAACTACAAAGCTTCTGCTCATGAAAGGAAACCATCAAGAGCCTAAAGCCATCCCTACGGAATGGGAGAAGATCTTTGCAAGCTATCCCTCTGACAGAGGTCTAATATCTAGAATATACAAAGAACTTAAAAGACTTTACACTAAGAAAACAAATCTGATCAAAAATCTGATCAAATCTGATCAAAAAGCGGGCAACTGAAATGAATAGACACTTCACAAAAGAAGAGATACAAATGGCCTATAGAAACTTGAAAAAATGTTCAACATCATTAGCAATCAGGGAGATGCAAATCAAAACTACTCTAAGATTTCATCTAACCCCAATTAGAATGGCAATCATTAAGAAGTCAAACAACAACAAATGTTGGCGAGGATGTGGGGAAATCAGGACTCTTCTACACTGTTGGTGGGATTGCAAACTAGTTCAACCACTATGGAGATCAGTGTGGAGATTCCTCAGAAAACTGAGAATGGATCCACCATATGATCCGGCTATACCACTACTGGGTCTCATACCAAAGGAATTGAAACCAGAAAACTACAGTAATATATGCATACTCATGTTCATAGCAGCACAATTCACAGTGGCCAAATTATGGAACCAACCTAGGTGTCCATCAACAGATGAGTGGGTTACAAAATTGTGGGAAATACACACAATGGAATTCTACTCAGCAATAAAGAAGAACAAAATAACATCATTTGCAAGAAAGTGGAAGGATCTGGAGAAAAGTATGTTAAGCAAGATCAGTAAATCACAAAAAAAGAAGGGACATATGTTTTCATTAATATGTGCAACCTAGGGAGTGGGGACACACAAGGGACTCCGGTTGATAATGGAGAACCCTCAGCGGGGCAAGGGAAGTGGTACAAGGGAAGGGGAAAGGCAAGAAAGAAGCAAATCAGTGGAATTACTATCATAAACAATAAGTACTTGTGAAAATATACCAACATCATTCTCAGTACATCATACGGGTGGGAGAGGCGGGGGGGGACACTAAAGCTGTGGTCATGTATGTTAACATCAAATAGATATTCATTGTGATGTGAGACTCCAATGCACCAATAAAAGCATGTTAAAAAGAGAAAGTATCAAATAAAAATAAATAAAGATGGCAAGTAAGCATATGGAAAGATGGTCCCCCATTATATATCATCAGGGAAATGAAAATTAAAGTAACAATGAGATACTACCACCTACCTATTAGAAGAGCCAAAATCCAGAACACTGACACCAAACACTGGTGAGGATGTGAAGCAAGAGGAACTCTCATTCATTGCTGATAAGAATGCAAAATGGTATAGCCATTTTGGAAGAAAGTTTGGTGGTTTCTTACAAAACTAAGCCTACCCTTACCATATGATCCAGGAATCAACACCCCTCAGTATTTAAAACTCCAAAGTAATTATACCTCTCAGTTTTTACAACCCTAAAGTAATTATAACCCAAAGGAGTTAAAAACTATGTCGACACAAAAACATCCACTGCTCATGGCAGCTTTGTTCCTAACTGCCAAAACTTGGAAGTAACTAAGATTTCCTTCAGTAGATGAATGGATAAACTTGGTACAGATGATGGAATATTATTTAGTACTAAAAATAAATGGGCAATCAAGTCATGAAAATACACAGAGAAACTTTAAATATATATTACTCACTGAGAGAGGCCAATATGAACAGGTTATATACTGAAGCCAGACATGGTAGCACATGCCTATAGTCCAAGATACTAGGGAGGCTGAAGCAGGAGAATAAAGTTGGTAGGAGACCAGCTTGGGCAACATAACAAGACACCACCCCCTGCTCTCCATGCTGTCTTAATAAACAACAACAACAACAACAAAAAAAAAAACAAAAAAGAAAAAGCTGAAGAGGCTATATACTGTATGACTTCCATTTTATGACATTCTGTAAAAATAAAACCTATGAAGACAGTAAAAGATCAGTGGTTGCCAGAGATTAGGAGGTAAGTAGGGAAAAGCAGGAACGGGAAGGACACAAAGAATTTTCAGGGCAGAAAAAATACTCTATATGATACTATAATGCTGGATACATGTCATTGCACATTTGTCCAAATGCACAGACTGTACAGCTCCAAGAGGGGACCCTAATGTAAACTAAGGACTGTGGGTGATAATGATGTGTCAATGCAGGTTCATCAACTAAAACAAATGTACTTTTCAGAGGTGGGAGATGGCTATGTATGAGAGATAACAGGAATTATATGGGAAATCTCTGCATCTTTCTCTTAATTTTGTGTGAACCTAAAACTGCTCTAAAAAGTATAGTTTTTTTAAAAAAAAATTAATGAAGTGGAAAAAGAATATACTTTTTAACAATGTGTTTGAACTGCCTAAATATGTTTTTAAAAATGAAGTTGGAGCCAGGCGTGATGGTGCATGCTTGTAATCCCAGTACTTGGGAGGCTGAGACCGGAGGATCAGGGTTCACAGCCAGCATCAGCTACTTAGTGAGTCCCTCCACAACTCAGTGAGACCCTGTTTCAAAATAAAGTATAAAAAATAGGGCTGGAGGTGTAGCTTGGAGGTAGAATGCCCCTGGGTTCAATCCCCAGTACCGCAAAAAAAAAAAGAACTTGGATCCAAGCCTCACACCATATACAAAAGTTAACTCAAAAGAAAAACAAGATATTAATACAAAATATTTTATATTGCAAAACTTGTCAAAGAAAACATACAAGGAAATATTTGTGGCTTTGGGTTAGACAAATATCTTAGACATGACACCAAAAGAATAATTCATAAAAATTTGATAGATTGGACTTCATTAAAATTTAAAATATTTGTTCTCCAAAAGATAATTTTAAGCAAGTGAAAAACAAGCCAAAATTTGAGAGAAAAAACTGCAATGCACAGATCTGATAAAGAATTTTTATCCAAAATATGTAAAGAACTCTCAAAGCCAAACAATAAGAAAAATACAATACTTGCCCCCTACAAATGAGCAAAATATTTTAAAAAATGCTTCACCAAAAAAGAAATACTGATAAAAAAGACATAACAAGATGAACATTATTAGTCATTAGGAAAATAAAAACTAAATCAAGTAAGATACCACTACACACATATTACAATGCCAAATTTAAAAGAGTAACCATACCAAGTATCAGTGAGGATGTGGAGGCACTGGAACTCTGATACACTGCTGATGGGAATATACAATGGTACAACCACTATGGGACACGACATGGCAGTTTCTTAAAAAGTTAAATATACACCTGCCATGTGATCTAGACCATAGGCTCCCAAACTTACTGGCTTACCCCCCTTTCAGAAAAAAAAATTATTCAGCATTCCCCTAGGCACTTCCACCACCAATTACATTTATTCAACACCCCCTAATTGCACCCAAGGCCACTACCACTACCACCATCCCATTTTCCTAGCCTCCTCCCCCACCCAGGAAGGCAGTATCACCAATTTTGGGAATCTATGACCTAGACATTCAATTTCTAGGTACTAACTCAAAAGAAAAAGGTTGTATACCTACACAAAGACTTGTTCATTTATATGTGAATGTTCATAGTAGTCTTGCTTCCAATAGTCAAAAACCATACACAACAAAAATATATCCACCAAGTGAATGGATAAATTATGATATATTCATACAATGGAATACTACTCAGCAATAAAAATAAATGAGCAATTGATATACATTAACATGGGTGAATCGCAAAAGCACAAGGCTAAGTGAAAGTCCTCAGACCCAAAAGGTTTCATACCATATGATTCTTTTTATACGGCATCATGTAAAGGCCGATCCACAGTAACAGAAAGCAGGTCAGTGGCTGCCAGGGGCTAAGGGTAAAAGGAGAGACTTGACTCAAAAGGCAGAGAAGGGAACTTCATGGGGTGATATCTTGATTGTGGTGGTTGATTACATATGTATACATGACTGTGTATGTCTGTCAAAGTTTCCAACTCTAATCCAAATAAGGTGAATTTTACTGTAGGTAAATTATATCTCAATAAATATGAAGTTTACAACAAAAACTTCAATTTGCAGAGTCTGAACTCTCTGTAAGACAATCTACAGCCTCCGTAAACCAACACATAACTGTTCTTAGAAAAAAAATCAGACATAGACTTAAATGTCCTTATTTATTAAAGAACATTAGACACTAGAAGAGTTCAAGCAAAAGTCAAGTTAGAAATTGTGACCATCACTGACATAGGGAAATTCTACTTTCCCACCAGAAAACCTGAAATATGTGTCTTTTTAAAGTCCCACTGGCCCTGCCATACAGGTACTATTATTTCTCACCTGAATTACAGCAAAAAACCTCCTAAGCTTCCCTGATTCTGTATCGATTACTATACTGCAAACCACCCTCCACACTGCTTTCCACAGTTTGACTGTAAACAAAGTCTGACCATGCAGGCTCCTGTTCAAAAGCTTCTGATGTTTCTCCAGATTGAATTAAAAAAAAAAAAGTAACAAGACCCTTCTCACATTAGTCTTAAATTATCTCGTCAAGCTTACCTTCCTTTCTGCCTTCTCTATCGCAAACTTTTAATTCAATATACACGAGTATCCCCTAAGAGCACATCATCTAGACCACCTAAGATTTAACATCCGGCTCAGAGATCCCTCTACCTGAACTGCCCTTCTCCACACATGTCTTAGGGAAGGCTTTTCCAGGGGCCTGGCTGTACCTTCCCTGTGTTCCACAGGACACACCTCCTTTACAGTATTCAACACTCCCTAAAATGAGATGTTCTCAAGGACAGGGACCACATCTTGACTTAGCTGTTTCTCTAGGGCCTAGCACTATTCTAAGTGAATGGGTGTTTTGGTAGACCAGAGACTTGTAAATGCACTTGCTACTAAAACTTCTTATTCAATAAAATTTGTTTTTTATATCACTAATGAAGAGTGGTAAGAACTACTAAGAATTCAATATATACCATTATTTTTACATTTGTTAAAACAGCATTCCACATTTATTAGAGTGCTGTGGGGGGGATCAAGAGATATGAAATAAAAAAGCCCACATGAACTACTTATTAGCTATGTGAACTTGGAAATTTTTTTTTCATAGTAATGGGGACTGAACTCAGGGGCATTCTACCACTGAACTACATCCCCAGTACTTTTTATTTTGAAATGGGTGTCACTAAGTTACCACGTGCTGTCCTTAAACCTGCAATCCTCCCATCTCAGACTCCCAAATATTGGGATTACAGGCATGAGCCACTGTGCCCAGCTTGGACAATTATTAATCTTTCTGAGTATATTTTCCATAAATATATATGTGTATATATATATATATATATGTATATATATATGAAAAGATTAACAATTTCTGTTTTCAAAGGGATAAGTATCACAATGAGCTAACATATTGTACAAGTGCTTTGTAAACTGTAAAGGGCGACAAAAATTTTAGTAGTAACAAAGAAAAAAATCCTTTTCAGGCTCATAGATTCCACTCTGAAGAAAATGTTTAATGCATAATATCAGTAAATCGTTTTTAGCAATCCATCTTGAAATAAAAAGGAGTATACCTGTACTATTTACCTTCCAATTCCAAAATTCTAGGATGTTAACAGAGGGTTTTTTGTTGTTGTTCAACACAATCTCAATGAAATGACACCTGTTTCGCTAGAGTGCACTTCAAATCCAAGGCCTCTATTTGTGTTGTTCACGTTAGCCTCAGTTTAGCAGGGATTAGCGTGTTATCAGTAATATTTTTCAAATTAATGTTTGATGAGTACAGCCATTATAGGAAACAGTATGGAGGTTTCTCAAAATATTCAGAATATAACTACCATATGATCCAGCAATCCCACTACTGGGTATATCTTCAAAAGAAACAAAATAAGTATCTGGAAAAGACATCTGCACTCTTGTGTTTGCTGCAGCATTACTGGCAATAGCCAGGTAATGGAAAACAATGTAAATGTATGTGGATATATGGATGGATAAAGAAAATGTAACATATACATTTAAGTATATTATTCAGCTACAAAAAGGAAGGAAATCCTCCCCTGACAACATGATGAACCTTGAGGGCATTATGGGAAATGAAATAAGAGAGGCACAGAAAGATACATCCCACATGATCACACTTACATGGGACTCTAAAGAAGTCAAACCCATAGAAACAGACAGTAGGAATAGTGATTGCTGGGGGTTGAGATAAAAAATAGGGAGATAATGGTCAAATGGTACAAATTTTTAATTAAAAGGAGTAAGTTTTGGAGCTCTATAGTATAACATGCTAACTATACTAATACTCCATTCTATATTTGAAGTCTCCTACAAAAGTAAATTATAAATATTTTCACCTCAAAAAAAAAGTATGTAAGATGATGGATGTGTTAACTAACTTGACTGTGATAATCGTTCCATAATATGTACGTAGAGCAAAACAAAACACTCCACAACTTAAATACATGCAATTTTGCCAATTAGACCTCAAATCTGGAGGGAGGGTAGAATTTTATATTTTTAAGCCAATAAATTTTAATTAATAGTGGCCCTAGGCCACTGTAAAGCCAGAATTCAAGAAAATGTTACCTATTTACTTTGCATATTTATAAAGTACTATCTGTCTTTATATACTTATAAGTACTACCTACTTATAAAGGAGGGAAATAACTTTTAAAGGGATTTTTCCTTTCTTTAAATATACTTTTATTGGTGCATTGAATCTCACATCATAATTGGAGTGACAGCACTTGGCGAGCTGCCCTCACTCCTCCCACCCGGTTCCCTCCCTCCCCGGCACATGATATTGAGATGAGCACTGATAATTTCGTTTACGTACTTAGTGTCAAAGGAAGCGTTTTTTTAAAGGAATCCTTCAAGCTCCACTCTTAAGCATTCCCTGACACACTAGTTGTGTGACCTTCAATAAGTCATCCAGTCTTCAGGCTGTCCATCTATCAAACAAGTCCTCATCCCTGGGGCTGACTCTCAGAACTGTGACAAGGAACGAATGGATTCACGTGTGAACAGAACACGGGGTGCACACCAAACGCCCCTCCCGGAGAGGGCGGAGACGGCGGCCTGGGTGGCCAGGAGGAGGGCTGCCCTGCCACACCTGCGCCCTCGCAAAAGCCAGGCCGCAGGTGCTGGGGAGCCCTCACCAACCACCGAAGCAATGACTTAGAAAGAAAAGCTGTACCTCACAAACTGCAGAGGCCGGAGATGAGGCTCCCAGCCGGGTCCGAGCCGCCCTCCACCGCGCAGACACCAGCCCAGCCCACGCGAGGGCCTGCCTCGACCTGCAACATGGCGCCCGCGGCCCTTGGCTGAGGCGGGGAGGCACGCCCTCTTCCCACAAGGCCCCGCACCCTGTGCTCACCCCTCATTGGTCCAAACTGGCTTCAGCCTGAAGCGCCAGCCAATCACTGACAAGGGAGGGCTGACCTCTCATTAGTAAATCCTAATTTCCTAGGAGTAGAAGGAACATTTTAGAGTTAGTCCCAGTGCCTACTCCACATCACGCAGTAAGTGCGTGTGTGCTGAAGGCATGGCTGAGCAGTGAATGGCTGGTTCTACAATATAACAGGGCCTGTGCGCCTTTAGAAGGATGCTCTGTTTCAGTTGTTCAGCAGAGCAAGGGATGACCTGCTTGTGATTTGATTTCGATATAATTAAGACTGCATAATCTGAGCATGCCCCCAAATGACTTTATTGGATAGCTATTAGCAATTGAGCATAGACCACCATTAATACTACTAAGCAAGTATATGAGTCAGACACTACGTGGATTGTAACCTGTAGTTAAGACAGCAGGATTTGGAGAGAAACAGGCCTGGGCTCAAGTGCATTCAAATGCTAGCTCGACTACTCCTTACTTACTAGATATGTTATCTTGGGCAAGCTGCCGAACCTCTCCAGGCCTCTGCCAAATGGGGAAACAACAGTTCCTACCTCACAATGTTCCCCACCCTGAGTGTTTAATAAGTGTTAGCCAGTATATAATTCATCATAAATCCATCCTGAATCAGCTTAGTTTCATGTAAACTGTCCATGAAACTTCTTAGAAAACGTATCTTTTCTCTGACTTATAATGTCCAGTACAATCAATGGAATGGCAACCATTAAAATAGTCCTATTAGGTGATAGAATCAGGGTGAGCAGGTAACTGTCATCTAATAGAGAGACTACCCACTTGGCACTTGGTCCTGTTATGTGACAATGTCACAGTGGACTCCCTGGATTAATCCCAGCCCTCTCACCCCAACAAGGCAAGTTACTGCTAGGTTTCTCTGTTTAAAATTTATATATTTATTCAAGGGCTTGTACGTGAAATGTTCATAGGAGCTTTATTCATGTAGTCAAAAATTAGAATCAACCAAATGTTCATCAACAGTGAAAGATAAACTGTAGTATAGTCATAAAATGAAATACTATGCAGTAAAAAAAAAGCAGAATGAACTCTGATACATGCACAAATCTCAAAGACATGTTGAATGAAAGAAGCCAGACACCAAAGGGCATATATTGTGTGACTCCATTTATTCACAATCATAGAAAAGGCAAACTAATCTGTAGCCATAGAAATTAGATCATTGGTTGCCTGGGGCCAGGAGTTGGAGGTAGGTGGAAACTGGGAAGAGGTAGGAGAAATTTTGAGGAGTAACAGACATGTTCTCCATCCTGTTTGTGGTGGTGATCATTACAAGAAGGTGTTATTTTTCAACATTCATTATCCTGTTCACCTAGAATGGGTATATCATATCACATATAAATTATACCTCAATAAAGCTGATTTTAAAAAAATAATGAAAAAACTAACCTATATATAACCATGGTGTGTGTGTGTGTGCGTGTGTGTGTGTGTGTGTGTGTGTGTGTGTCTGTGTCTGTCCAGATTTTTAAAGTGTGGGTATCTCTATATAACCATATAATACATAATCACTAAACTTTATTAACATTTATTATGTTTCAGGGACTATTCTGAGTGATATACATTTATTTATTTATTTATTTATTTTTGCGGTACCAGGGATTGAACCCAGGGGCGATCTGCCTCCGAGCTACACCCCTGGCCCTATTTTTTATACTTTATTTTGAAACCGGGTCTCACGAAGTTGCGGAGGGCCTCACTAAGTAGCTAAGGCTGGCTGTGAACCCGGATCCTCCAGTCTCCGCCTCCCAAGTACTGGGATTACAAGCGTGCGCCACCACGCCCGGCTCTGAGTGCTATACATTTAATCTTCACAACCCTTGAAATAAATGTATTTATTATCCCCGTTTTATTGATAAGGAAAACTAGGCAAAAGTGAACTTTCCTAAAATCACAAAATTGGTAAGTGGCAGAGCTGTGACTCAAACCCAGACAGTCTAGACCCAGAGCCCATGATTTTAACTGCTATGTTACATGGTCTTCATAGACACACACACACACACACACACACACACACACACACACACACACACACGGAAATGTCTGGAAGAGATACCCTACAATGTTAATATAGTTTATTTCTGAGTAGTAGGATTTCTGGAGGCTTTAATTCCCTACAATTTCTGAATGCTTTCACAATGATTGGGCATTATGCAATTTTAAGTCAGTAATAAAATAATTTATACTGGGTCTTATCCATTTAAATAATACTAGTTTTACTAATACAGTAGTTGTATAATGTCTTTTAGTAGCAGATCCTTTATTCAAAGTCTTATATGAAATATAGGATACAAATTTAAGATTATTTGAGTAGCATTTCATTAATATACATTAAGATTAGATTTATATGTTTCATAAGCATAAAATCTTAAATTATAAGTCGGGGATGATAATTTCTTTTCTATATCTAGTTTATCAAAAATAATCCTGATGTATACATAAAAGTGCCTGCAAGTGGTAATAGTTATCCTTCAATACTTTACTTTACAACCTCCAGCTGTTATTCTATTAAATCGGTCCACAAACTTAAGTAAGAGATGATAAAAAATGATTTAAAAATTGATCTTAAGGAAATTAAAGATTGAGCAATAAAAATACTAAGAATTTAGCAAATTAGAATGAATTAATAAATTACAGCTTACATTCCTTGTCACAAATATAAAAAGCAGAAACAGAGCATCTCAATTATAAACTGAGACTAAAATAACAGCATCGGTGTTGCTACTAAACATTCATTAGTCTTAGTAACTTTACCAAATATCATTCCAAGATACCTTGTGAGGAGAATAAACATAGCAGTAGGATTTACGCTTACCTAAACTTGACCACTTAATTAAGTGAGGTCCATATGTACCATAGTTGTATGCTTGCTTGTATAATTTTACATATGCCCAGGCCTCAATTTTTTTAAAAGACCAGGGAAATTTTTCATAATACTTGAACAATAATGATAACAGAAGTTTTAATCCAAGGATCACATGAAAACAAGTTAGCCTGGTAGCCAAGTGAACATGGGATATTTTCCCATGTATCAAAATTCAGTATACAACACAGGAAAACATGCACATTATTCTTCAAAATAGTTGATACACTATGTTTGAAAATCATAAAATTATATGGAAGAACTTGCTCTTCAGATGTATTATATATAAAGTATATAATTATTAAGTAGCATGAATAGGTCAATGGAAATCTCAGAAAAAAAGTCCAGACATAAGATAAATGTACTTGGTTAACATTAAGGTGGCAACTGCAAAGTGGTAGAGAAAGGATGATCCTTGTTGTAAAGTTGTAAAGTGAACAACTTCTTTTTTTTTTTTTGTGGTACCGGGGATTGAACCCAGGGGCATTCTACCTCCGAGCTACACCCCCAGCCCTATTTTTTTTTATAGTTTATTTTGAAACCGGGTCTCACGAAGTTGCGGAGGCCTCACTAAGTAGCTGAGGCTGGCTGTGAACCCGGATCCTCCAGTCTCCGCCTCCCAAGTACTGGGATTACAAACGTGCACCACCATGCCTGGCAGTGAACAACTTCTTAACAATTATATATCCTTGTGATGGTCAGTTTCTTGTGACAACTTGTCTAGCCTATACAGTCCCCAGTTATTCAGTAGAACACCACTCTAGGTATTGTTGTGAAAGTATTTTATAGATGTGATTAATGTCTGTACCTAGTTGGCTCTGTGTGTGTGTGTGCACACACACATGTGTGTGTGACACTGGAGATTGAGTTCATCGGAGTTCTACCTCTGAGCTACAACCCCAGCCTATTTTACTTTATTTTGAAACAGGATCTCGCTAAATTACCACATACTGCCTCAACCTTCCCACGTACTGGGATTACAGGCACGTGCCACTGCACTGGGCGTGTGTGTGTATGTGTGTGTGTGTGTGTGTGTGTGTGACCAGGGATTGGACCCAGGAGGGTTCTACCTCTGAGCTACACCCCCAGTCTTTTTTTTTAAAACAAGTTCTCACTAAGTTACCACGCCCTGGCCTTGAACCTGTCATTCTCCTGTCTCAGCCTCCCACATACTGGGATTACAGGCGTGGGCCACTGTGCCTGGCTCAGTTGGTGTTAAGTAAAGGACATTATCCTAGATAATATCTGTGAGACTGATTCAATAATTTGAAACAGGTCTGAAGAGCAGAATTCCAGTCTATTGGAAGAAGAAATTCCACCTGTGGACTGCAGTTTCAGGTCACACCTGAAAGTTCTAGCCTGCCCTATGTGCTATAGATTTACTCAGCCAGCAGGAAAAGCCTCATCTACAAAACATTAATTTGCAGCAAGGGGGAAACTGTTAACTATGGTATCTTCTTGATATAGGATCATGCATCAAGTAAAAGTATGTTTACAAAGTGCTTAACAAAGTAAAAACTATTTTTGCTATAATTTGAAATAAAACAAGGAGCATGCAATGATCACGACTATGTTTTTTAAAAAGTGTATGTATGAAAATAGACAAAACTAATCTATGATGTTAAAAATCAGGATGGTGATTACCCTTCGGATGGGTAGTGATTGGAAGGAGTAGCAGGGAGCCTGGGGGGTCTTCTAGAATCTTGATAATGTTCTCTTTTTTGTTTTGTTTTGTTTTGTTTTGTTCTGTTTTTGAGAAAAGGTCTCACTATGTTGCCCAAGCTTGTCTCAAACTCCTGGGCTCCTGAGATCCTCCTGCCTCAGCCTCCTGCCTCAGCCTCCTGAGTGCTATAGGCATGCACCACTACACCTGGCTTCTATTTCTTTTGTTTTTTTAACCTGTTTAATTTTATTTACAATTTTATAAGATGAATGCTACACTTTTTCTAACATTCCATGGCTTCTATTTTTTAATTCCTGGTGCTGGTAACACAGGTGTGATCAATTTGTTAAAGTGCATGGAGTTGATTTACGTACATACACACACACAAACACATACACACACGCTATATAAAGTGTGTTATCCGTCAGCTTAAATATTGTGGAAAATTATGCATAGAAGAAAATATAACTAATGGCTTTCATTACATGGTGGAGCTACAAATAATATTTTTGTTTCTTCTTTTCTCTATTTTCCTGTAAAATAGACATGTATTGCCTTGACAATGAACAACAAACAGTTGATTTAAGTTAACCATCAGAATGACAGGCATGCATAATTCTGGGGAGTTGAAAGGAAGAACTCAAGATGGGCTGCAGCAATCTGGAAGGCTTCATGCAAATAGAAGGTGAGAACTTCAGCTTTGGAAGAAAGGGGAGAAGGTGGACCAGGAAGGGGATTCCAAGCCGCAGGAATAATGCGCACCCGTCCTTGGAGGCAGGGATGTGATGGAGCATCCATTCTCTTTTCTTCTAGTAACACCACCTTAATATTCCTTTGAAGAAGTGGCCCCTCTACCATTCTAAGTACCCATGTTGGCCTTGCCCCTGAGCACCATGAGGGGGTGTCACCATGATTAGTCAACACATTGCATCTCCTTAAATCAGGGGTGGTCATGTGACTCAAGTTGATCCAGGGTAAAAATCTAGAATTTGGGCTGAAAATGTTTGGTTAGAGAGGCTCTGTGTGGTTGCTTAGCTGACATGGTGCAAACCTGGAACTGTTAGTGGCAGTGTTGGAACAGAGGGGACAGCCTGCCAGAAAGAAGCAACAGGAAGGCCGAGGCAAGAGATGGAGGTGGGCGGGCCCCTTACAACCTCTTTGAGCCCCTGGATACAGCCATGTCTGAGAGTAACAGCATGTCCCAGTCCTTTCACTTAAGTGGGCCAATAAAATCTTTTTTATTTATTCCATGCTGAATTGGGTTTCTGTCACCAGCAACCAGAAGAGTCTCACTCGCTGGCATACCAAGAGCTTGCTCAGAATTGCTACCTTACGATAAAAAGCACACCCGCTTTTAGTTGGTTTCACACTGTCTGTAGACAATATCCCTCCTTGCCGCTGGCCGGCTCTCTCCTCTCACCCCCACCCCTACTCCTCACCTCTGCCTCAGTTTGGCAAACACAGTAGAATGGAGAGGAACCTGAGATTTTTGAACTGCACATGGTCTCTGAGGGACGCTAATTTCATTTTATCAGTAAGAAACAGACTTGGAGAAGGAAATGCATTTGGCCAAGGTCCAGAGGGCAGTGAGCATGAGCAGCAGAGGTAGGCGGTAACCCATAAAACAATGACCAAGACAAAACAGACACCCATAGCAGGCCTGGAATGTTTCTGTCCCCATGTCCTATGATGCACTGGGCGTGGATTTGGGTGGGGAACTTTTTTAGTAAATAGTCAACTGCTTTCATGCCCAAGCATTTGGCGGCATCAGTCCGTCTCAAAGGACTGGTCTATTTTTGTCTAGACAGAGATACTGGCACTTGGACTGGGTCCTTGTCTCAAACACAACTGAGTGCTTGGAAGAGAAACTTCACCAGATGCCTGGCTGCTTCTCACACCAGCACACACCATCTTAGAATCAGGCCTCCAGGAAGGGTTCCTGTGATCAAAAAGTTACAGGGACAATTCCAAGACGGTTCACAGAGGGGCCCACTGGCAGTTACACATGTGCTGATGAGGGATAAGATTCTAGACCCACCCCTCCTCGGTCACAAAGTTATACAGCTGTTTGGGAAACAATGAAATCCCCACTGTATCTTACATCCCACCAAAAGATCTTCCCTCTTAGTCACCCTTACCCTTGCTTAGTTGTAAAACAAAAAGGCTGCTCTCCCCATTTCTACCCACACCCTTCACTTTGTCTTTGCTGGGAAATGAATTACTGAAGCAAGTTACTTTGGCCCAGCAGGGAGAGGGAAGGAAGTACTGTGTTAAAAGGTCTGCTTCCTGCTGGGCCATGTGTCCTTAGACAACCATTTATAAGTGAGGTTCAAACCCAGCTCCATCAGTCATAGGCGTTGTGACTTTGCACCAAAAATTCTCGGTGCCTCCATTTTCTCATCTGTAAACTGGAGATCATCGTGTCAACCACAGACGAAAAGAAGAGCAGAGTTCTCTCCTGTGTTTATGTACCACAGTCATCAGAAGGTCAGATCATTCTTTACAGGATTCCCTTCCCACATTTCCACACTTATCTGATCCAGAAATATAGGCCCGACTGGTTGGTGGTAATGCTCAAGTTCAAGAAATCCATACATCCTGGGTCCCAGGACTGCACTGATGTCTTTATTGGCTCCAAGCTATACTCAAACTCATCAGGAATATATCAACTAAGTAATTATGGCTGGCACAAAACAGGGGTTCAGAATGGTCAGGCTCAAAAACATAGTACAAGAAAAGAAAAAAAAAAGAGCCCCCCATAGCTGCCTTCCCTTGAGCAGAGTCCACCAGGGCGCTCACTTGGCAGGTGGGAAGTACAGCTACACACCCAGCCCTTTTTATTCTTTACTTTGAAACAGGGTCTCACTAGGTTGTTGAGAGTCTCACTAAGTTGTTGAGGCTAGCCTGGAACCTGTGATCCTCCTGTCTGAGTCTCCCAACTGCTGGGATTACAGGTGTGCATCACTATGCCTGACCCTTGCTTTCTTCTTCATCAAGGAAGTAGAGGAAAGGTACTCTAACTCCCCTCCCAGAGGGGAGGCAGGAGAGCTAGATCAGTCAGCAAACATCCCTTTAGTTGTCCAAGTTATCCCCAAGCCAGGAAATTTGCTATTTTAGACTTCTTCAGCAAGAGGAAGATAGCTATCTGTCTTTGGAGGAAATCTTCTCACGTGTGGTTTAAGTCTGGAGTGGTCGGTGAGAGGAACGGATTTTGTCCTACTTTGCTGGTCCTGACAGGATGGCAGTGTCCTTTATTGGTGGAGACTTCTTTAGGTCACAGCTTAAGTGGTACCCTTCCTCTTTGGAGCAACCTCTGATCCCCACACCCTCATGGCATCATCAAAGTCTCCTTCACAGCTCTCACATGTTTCATTTTTACCAACTTATTTGTGCACATTTTCAAATGCAAATCACTCCTGTTGTGGCCATCTTCTCTAGAGGACTGTGAGTGTTAAAAGCACAGACAGCTGGGCGTGGTGGCACACACTTGTAATCCCAGTACTTGGGAGGCTGAGACAGGAGGATCACAGGTTCGTGGCCAGCCTCAGCTACTTAGTGAGGCCCTCTGCAACTTAGTGAGACCCTGTTTCAAAATAAAGAATAAAAAATAGGGCTGGGGTGTAGCTCGGAGGCAGAATGTCCCTGGGTTCAATCCCCAGTACCACAAAAAAAAGAATAAAAATAAAAGAGCACAGACAGTGCTGGGTGCTGTAATCCTAGTCCTTAGGAGGCTGAGACAGAAGGATTGCAGGTTTGAGGCCAGCACGTGGTATCTTAGAGATACCCCGCTTCAAAATAAAAAATAAAGGGCTGGGGGTGTAGCTCAGGGGTAGAAAACTCCCAGTATGAGAGAGAGACAGACAGACAGACAGAGAGAGGGAAGGAGGGAAGAAGGGAGGGAGGGAGGAAGGGAGGGAGGGAGGGAGGGGGAGAGAGAGAGAGAGAGAGAGAGAGAGAAGAGGAGGAGGATGAGGATGAGGAGGAGGAGGAGGAGGAGGAGGAGGAAGAGGAGGAGGAAGGGAGGAGAGAGAGAGAGAGAGAGAGAGAGAGAGAGCTGTTGTAATCATCACTGTACCTCAGTGCTGACACCCTGCAGACGCTCATGAGCATGTTGTGTGAGTCACATGCACGTACGTATGTGTGAATGGACGCATCTCCAGGCTCTGCTGCACCTCATCCCAGGAATTCTGGGCAGTCATTTCCCCTTTTGCCTCTTTGTGTTTCAGCTTCTTTAGTTAGCAAAGACATGACTTGTATTTTCCCTTACAATGCTCAAATGCTGTGACTCAGTCAGTACAGGGCTACCAAGCCCCGGAAACAAGTTACCTTTCATGAGTCAGACTCCTATAACAAGCAATCCCCGAGGGAGGGTTTCCAAGTCTCCAGCTGGTGGTTGTTCATGCACCATACTGTAACCTGACTGACTGACTGACTGACTGACTGACTGAATGAATGAATGAATGAATGAATTTAGATACCCTCACACCCTCAGCAAATCCACACCTCTAAAACCAGACTGGGGGTTTAGCATTCAACAAGTTGAACAGGCATTCCCATAGGAAGGACACTAGGGGGAAATAATGCCAACTGCATCCCCCACACCAGGCCTGGTCTTAGCTGAAACATCTTCCTTAGTGTTTGAGGCTCGACCCTCCACCCCCCAGGTCCCTGGTCCCCCCACACACACACACACACTTTCACTGGCCAGTGCTTCTCTAGACCCTGGGCTCAAGTCTCAGGAAGGTTCTGGAGTCCAGAAGGCAGCTTCAGTCTATGGATTGAGGGGCAAAAATATAGTCTTATAGGCGACTCAGAGAAATGGCACAGATTAAGAGTGTCATTTCAAACGAGGGGCTCATAAGTGTCAATGTTAAAAGTCCTCACTCCATTCTTCTGTGGGCTCTTTCTAGTCCCGTTTTTTTAACGTGAAACGCATCCACAGTGGCAATTAGATAATCTGATAAACTCCTCTTCTCTGCACTGTCTCTGAGCAATTTAAGAGCAGCTTATGTGGGTACTGAAATAAGAATTCACTTACCTTATGAACAAGCAATTCCACCTTTAAGAATGTATGTTATAGCTGTACTTCTCTTAACGTGTAAAATGATATGTCAAGGACATTCACTGAAACCTTGTAAGAGCAGTAGAAAGGAACTTAAATGGCCATCATAGAGAGACTAGTTAAATAAATACTTATACTCCTATGTGATGCGGTTGCAGGTCAATGTAACCATTAAAAAGAAAACGGCAGGCAGGTATATAGGGAAATCCCCAAGAATATTAAAGTGAAATAGCTATGATGTGGAAACAGCCTAGGTGACTATCAACAGAAGAACAGATAAAGAAAAAATATATATACACAATGGGGTGTTATTCAACTATAAGGGAGAATGAAATCCTGTCATTTGTAACAAAATGGATGGAGCTGAAGGACATTAAGTTAAATAAGCCAGACATAGAAGGACAAGGACCACACTTTCTCACTTATATGTGGAAACTAAAAAACATTGACATGAAAGAATAGCCGTTACTAGGAATGTATATACACATAGGTACAGACACAAAAAGGTCTGGTGATATCAGTTGCCTCTAGGGCTGGGAACTAGGGAACTGAGGTAGGAAAAAGAATTTCTACTGTAGATTCTTGTTTCCCTTGTGAATTTTATGCTCTGTGTGTGTGTTTCTTTCCTACTTTCCCCAATACTTCCAAATCAAATAATTAGATATACAAGAAATAAAAGTAGCTTTCTGAAGACTATAGTCCTCACCTTCCCAGCTGATAAACTCCTCTTCTCTGCACTGTCTCTGAGCAATTTAAGAGCAGTTTATGTGGGTACTGAAATAAAAATTCACTTACCTTATGAATAAGCAAGCCCACCTTTAAGAATGTATGTTATAGCATACCAGTGTGCTTTAGTGCCAAGTCTGAGTTGTGAAGGCTTGTTGCTGGGAGGGTTGCCTTGACCTTGATGCTGAGGCCTCCACTGGACTTGGTGGAGGAAAGCTCATCAACCAATTGGAAGGTCTGCAAGGTGCGGGGAGGGGTTGTAGGGGAAGGAACTAAAATCCTCTGCCAACCTTGACCTATCCCATTGTTGGCCCAGGGTGGGAATTGCAGGTTGGTTTGGGGATAGAGAGGGTAGTATGAAAGTAATATTCTTCTTCATGTAATAGGAAGCCCCACTATACAGAGCTCTGATATAGTCTATGAGTCAGGCAGGTGGCTCCGAAACATGTGATTCAATGACTCACTGCGTGCAAAGTGCTTTTTCCTTTCTGGAGTAAATGGGCAGATGGATAGCCACCGTGTGAGTCATGAGGCCCGAGGCCCAAATGGCAGTGCAGATGGAGAAAAATGCAATCCCATGCAGGAGGCTCCTAGCTCATCAAGCTGTGAGGGTCTGCCCCCTGCATGTGCTGCACCTGCCAGAGTACACACCTTACAAGAGCCCGTCTGAGCCCCCATGGCACAGGAGGCACGGAGACTCAGCATGACTGTGGCTACCACCAGGACCTTGGCCACCTTTCAAAGCAGAAATGATCAGAAACTTGGAACAAAACTTGATGTGGAAGAAATTAGAACGAAGGTTGCTGAGTGCCAGGGTCAGTCTAACCATGGCTTTAACTATCACGAGAACATGCCTACGTATGGAAATGGACACCTCAGGTATAGCTACTGTTTCGGCTATTCACAGTAGGTTCCCCTCCTCCCAGCAGTGGATCCTCTCTCTCAGGGGTAATAGCTAAAGCCTTTTAACAAAACCAGCTCTTGCTGGGCGTGGTGGTGCACGCCTATAATCCCAGTACTTGGGATGCTGAGACGGGGGTGGGGGTGTCACATGTTTGGGGGGGGTGTCACAGGATTGAGGCCAGCCTCAGCAACTTAGCAAGACCATGTTTCAAAATAAAATAAAAAGAGCTGGGAGTGTAGCTCAGAGAGAGAAAGCCCCTGGGTTCAATCCCCAGTACCCCCCCCAAAAAAAGGACCAGCTCTCCCTCTGAATCCATGGGCATGCAAATTTCCTCAGCCACAGCATCTATGATATAAGTTTTTATGTCAAAGAGTCTTCCCCTCAGAGATCTGCTGAGGAGGCAGGAGATCAAGAAGGCAGGCAAAAAAAAAAAAAAAAGAATACAAATTCAGCAGGGCATGGTCACACATACCTGTGATCCCAATACTTGGGAGGCTGAGATGGGAAGATCAGAGGTTCAAGGCCACCACACTCAGCAACTTAGTGAGACCCTGTTTCAAAAAATAAAAAAGGGTTGCAGGTATAGGTCAGAGGTAGAATGCCTCTGGGTTCATTCCCCAGCCCCCCCCCCCAATACAAGTTCAATGGAAAGGAGCTTGAGATAAAGGTGAATTTGGAGACTTGAACTCTGCCTTTCACAGAATCAACCTTCTAGTTCTTGGGTAGATGTTGAGGCGATGGGAAAGAACTGCACCTCTAGTGTACAGTGCCGCTTCACGGTACTACAGGTGTATTATATACACACCAGCCACCCATTCTTTCCTGAAGACCTACCATGTCCACTCCTGGGAGTAAAGAAGTCAACAAGGCAGAATCCCTGATCTTGAAAAGCATACCACGTAAATACATAAACCAATAACCACAAGATGGCTAACAGGTTATTGTACCAAAGGCACTGAAAACCTGGGAGGACAGAGGAGAGAGGGAGACTGCCATTGCAGACAAGGTGACTTTTGAGCTGAATTTGAAGGATAAATAGGAAGCTTCCAGATTAAATGAGGAGGAGAAAGAGTGCAGGCAGATGAAAGACCTTGTTCCAAGGCCACTAGCAAATGAGTAAGGAGTAGTTGGAGAACTGGTGAGCAGCTTGGTATGCTGGAGGGAGGGGCGTTCAGGGCAAGATGTTATATATCATATATATTATATATGATGGCATGAAGAGGGAGATTCAGATCCGAGCCATCGTGGATTTGCAATGGGTAGGGGTGAGGGTGGGAGAGGAGGGTTTCAAGGTTTCTGACTTGGCTTGCCATACTCCCTGAGACAGGAGGAGGGGGTGAGATATCAATTTGGACATTTGATTTGGGTAAGGACATGGCTGTGGATCATCTAACTGGAGATGCCCAACAGGCAGGCATAAATATGGGCACAGAACTTGGGAGAGATGTCTCTGGTGGCATATTTTTCTTATGACACATTCCTGGTGAGTTTCCATTTCTCGGATTTGGCTAAAGCCACCATGGATGAATTGGTAGGGGAAGTTCTGTTCTGAAATCCTGGGTGTGGTTTTACAGTCTCAACAGCAAGGTTGCTTTCTTGCCCTGCCTCTCTGTGGAGATCAGAATTTGCGCAGACTCAAGTGTGCCTGCAAGAGGGCAAAGTGAAAACACATTTCATGGCGTTGGGGCCCGGCACTGAAGTTCCTTTTTCAGCCATATGTTTTCCAGGCAAGCTTCCCGGGCAGGATGAATTCCTGCAGAATCACGGAAGTCTCAGGAACCTCGGGTTCAGCTGGCAAATGGGGAACTTGAAGAAGAAGCGCCAGTTCTCTTCCCCAAGAAGCCCAGTAGGAACTGGTACCAGGAGATAGTCAATACTAAACAAGATTGATTTCATAAGTTGGCCAGAGCAGGTAAAGAAATATGAGAGAAGTTACAGAATATTCTGGCAGAATTGTTCTGACTCCAGATAACTTCATGATAATATCATAATAACATAACTTTACGCCTGAAGATACTTTAGAATGCATGGGCATAAAACCTCTCTCGTTCCTACTATCTCATCCATTCTATGAGTTTGGTTCTATAGTGCAATTATTATCCTCATATTATGGATAAGGAGAGTGGAGGGCAGAGACATTAAATGACCTTCTCCAAATCACCTATTGGGGAAGTGATGGTTCTGGGATTTGGAAGCAGTTGGGCTGTCTCCAGAGGGCCTCTCTTAACCACAAAGCCACCTGCACATGTGTGTGGCTGATGTATTGACGTGGCACTTTGTAGAGCTAAAATCTCTCTCTTTTATTATGTCCTCCAAATGAACAGAAACAGAGCCAAGACTAAACCTTTAGCCTAACATGACTTTTTATGGTGTTCTCTGGGGCTGGAAGACAGACCCAATATCTGGTGCAATGCAGCCCCTTCCAAGCAAATGGGCCTAAGAAACAGCATCCAAGTGAAGGACATGGACCTCCACTTTACACAGGATGCACTTCGAAAAGCCAACACCTCCTGTACGACCACACATTTCACCTTGGACCCCGCTCTTAAGACCACTGCCACCAAGAGGAACTAAATCAAGATGAATGAGAGAAGGCTGGTGGATACTTAAACATTTGGTACTATGAAGCCAAAAAGTGCCTTCTAGCAAATCCCTGATAGTTTTGTACTCATTTTCTAAATGGTTTCTGAACTCTTTATAACAAACTCAGCATTCTATTATTATCCTTAATTAAAACAACAAGAGGTATCAGTTGTTTAGTAAGTTGCTAAAATAGTGAAGAATTCCTGGACACCCTTTTCCCAGATACTCCAAGTGTTAGCATTTGATTACATCTGCTTCATCTATCATCTCTCTAATTTTTTTCTTTTACTATGTAAAAGTAAGTTGTGGGCCTGATGTCTTTTCTTAAACAAATATGTATATTCCTAAAAGTTTAACAAATATGTTAAACTTAAATAAATATGTATATTAACAAACAAATATGTATATTCCTAAAAGTTTACCTAAAAACCCTGACCCTCAAAACCACAATATAATTACCTACGTCATGATATTAACACTATTGCCATACAGTTATTTACTCTATATAAGCCTTACTCAGATTTTTGCCAGTTGTCCCCACAATCTCCTTTCTAGCTAAAGAAAACCCAAGACTATGTGTTGCATTTGTTTGTCATGTCTCTGAATATCCCGAACGGTTTCCAAATCTTTCTTTTCATAACATTGACGTTTTTAGAGTGAACAGCTGTTATTTTGTAGAACACCCCTCAGTTTGGTCTTTCTTACGCTGAGGTTCAGGCTATACATTTTTCCCCCAGGATTTTGTTCAGTTCTTCTCAATGCTTCATAGGAGGGGACATGCTGTTAATTCATTCCATTAAATTTAGTGTCTAGCTGGGCATGGTGATACACACCTGTAATCCCAGTACTTGGGAGGCTGAGACAGGAGGATTGTAGGTTTGAGGCCACCCTCAGCAACTTAGTGAGGTTCCTCAGCAACTTATCAAGACCCTGTTTTAAAATAAAATAAAATAGCTAGAGGTGTAGCTCAGAGAGGGGTAGAATGCCTGTGGGTTCAAAAGAAAGAAAGAAAGAGAGAGACAGAAAGAAAGAGGAGAAAGAGAGAGAGGAAGGAAGGAAGGAAGGAAAAAGGAAGGAAGGAAAGAAGGAAGGAAGGAAGGAAGGAAGGAAGGAAGGAAGGAAGGAAGGAGAAAAAGGTAGGTTTCAGCACTGTAAAGTTACTATTTTGTCCTTTGTGATTAATAAGTATCTTGTGAGGAGACTATGCAAATACCCTATGTGAATCATCCATTGACAATTGGTGAGGACTCAAACACTACTATTCTGGTTGCCAAATGGTGATATTCTAATTGTCATTCTTTCTACAGCTATTAGTTGCATCCAATTTACTATATAAGGAAGAACTTTCTTGTATGCCTTGTTTACTATCAGTATTCTTACTTTATTCAGTTTGTTAGAATTCTTTACTATTTTTACTTGTTTTGATATTCAGTTGTTCTGGACGTTTGCCTGGTACTTTATGTAGATTATTTCATTTAACTTGCAAAACAGTTCTGTGGTGGGGATCATGATTATCCCCATTTTGCAGACAAAAAAAAAAAAAAACCCGAATCAAAAAAAAAAAAAACAAAACCTCTCTGAAGCTCAGAGAGATTATCTTTTACAACATTTAATTGGTGGTCTTCAAACTTCTTGTACCCAAATGCTTGAATATATGTGCATATATATTTTCCTTCTAATCCTTCTGATGTCACTGTCACATAGCAATTACCTCTTCTCCACCTCTCCCTACGTTATTTTAAAATGAGAAAATAGGTTTAAAGAAGCTAAGTGACCCACCAAAAAAGCCGTGATGAGAATTTAAAGGCCCATTTGAAAATTTGAAATCCAGTGATATTTTCCGGCAGAACCCATTACCCATTTAAGGTATTTTTCCTTTTGTAGCTGGGATATTTAAACATCTGGTCTTTTTTTTTTCCTTTTTTTGCCACTTATTCAATTCCGTTCAGGACAGAGGAGGTAAAAGGAGAAACGGTGGCTTTGTTACTGACAGCCCGTATTTGCAATGGTTTCCACCTAGACCAAAAGCTGCCCTGACTCTAATCAACACCAAGGCTAAGGAGCTGTGGCGATTTAGATCCTGCCAGAATCCTTGTGTTCTTGGAAGAGTTTATGGCGCTTGAGTTACTGAAAATTTAATCTCTTAAAGTGAGTGAGTTCATTTCAGTATTTACAGGAAAACTTTGGTATAGAGTCTTTTATCATATAGTCACCCTCTAATTTTTCATCTATGTAAACATGGATATTTTTTCAATATTCTGACTGCGTTAATCACCATACAATGAAGAAACTTCTCATTCGTAAGTCTATGAGCCAAGGATGGTTGCTAATAACAGTGTAAAGAGAACCAGAAGATTTCAATCTTTAACCGAAAAGGAAATGCATGTGTCAAAGCATCGATGTGTCAAAGCATCGATCGCGTCTGACTTTGACCTCCTCAGTGACCTCCAGGGGAGTTTTTGAGAACCACCCACCTCACAGCCACCCTGGGTATCCATAAAAAACACAGACTCTGGGTTTTCATGTCACACCCATCAACTCCGAATCCTCTACTTTTAACAAGTTCCTGGGGAACACTAAAGCTCACTACAACAAGCCTGGTGTGCCGGGCTTCTGACAGCCCGGTTCCTGTGGGCACACAGAGACGCGGCCGTCACAGCAGCAATGCCACCTTTCAGGGCTCTTGCCCTTTGCCTGGCCTCTTGACTGCAGCAGTCACCAAGGGCACGAATAATACCCAGGTCCCCGAGAGGGGCAGCCAGACCCCGAATGGCTAGCCATCGCCACCGTCTCGCTCTACTCCCGCCACTCTCCCTCCAGAAACAGCAGAGAGGACGCATCATTGCCCAAGTGTTCTCACGTACAGGATCTGTACATAGCTCTTGGCAGCTCTGAGCAAAGTTCTGAAAAGCTTCTTTGAGTGGGGAGGGGAACCAAACTCCTTTCTGTAGGTCTGGCTAAAACCAGTGCAAATAAATAAAACCAGCTGTTGATTCACAAGGCAGAGTACTGCCTGAGCTTGGGAAAGATTACCTTATCCCCAAACCAGGTCTATGATGGACTTGGCTCCAAATGTATTTGTAGCTTCTTTCTAAGTCCATGCCCCACTCCCACGGCTTAGCCATGGAGGGGACGCCCTTATTAACCCCCAAGTAGACTAAACCATGGTGTGCTGGTAAAGGTTAAGCAACCAGCTCTCTTGGGGAGCAGCTGATTTGTAGTGTTTGGTGATTTCAGTTGTGTAAATGACTCCCACCCTAGCAGGTTTCAAGCTACCAACAGCTTAACTAGCAGCTCACAGGACTCCTGGCTATTTAACAATTGGCTGCAGGATGAGCGGGCTCCAGCACATTGCGGACTCTGAGAACAAGTTCCATCAGCTTTAGCTGGGGCTTGTGCAGGGATGGGGCAGGGAGGCACAGAGCTTACTCTGCCGTAAGAGGATGGATGGGGGCAGTGCTGGATGGTCAGCTAGGCCTCTGAGGAAAGAAATCCCTGTCCCTGCTGCTCCAGACTTTGAGTCTGTCCCCCTGGCATCCAAGAACAGCAGCATGGCGGAGTGCTTGAGATTGTTCACGGTGCCCAGAGCTCTCAGGCTTCTCAGCATCAGAAACCATTCCAGGTGTCACCAGAGGGAGGAATGCCAAGTAGGCAGAGGAAATAGAAAGTAGTCATTTTTACTTGTCTCTCCTTGCAACACCACCGTTGTATGTGTGTGTTTACAGAGCCATGGAAGCAGAGCATGGGAGGCTGAAACAGGAGGATTGCAGGTTCCAGGACAGTCTCAGTATCTCAGTGAGACTCTCAGCAACCTAGTGAGATCCCGTTTCAAAACAAAAAATAAAAAGGGCTGGGATGTAGCTCAGAGGTAGAATGCCCCTGGGTTCAATCCCCAGTGCCACAAGAAAAAAAAAAAAGCAATAGGTAGCCAGGAATAGTGGCACATACCTGTAATCCTACCTGCTCAGGAGGCTGAGGCAGGAGGATTGCAAGTCTGAGGCCAGCCTGGACAACTTAAGGAAACTTAAAGAAAAGGGCTAGGGATGTAGTGCAATGGTAGAGCGCTTGCCTAGCATGTGTAAGGCCCTGGGTTCAATCTCTAGCACCCCAGTGCCATAAAGAGAAAGAGAGGTAATATTAACAAAACCACATTAAGTTTGTGGGAATTAGTGGCCCAATTTATGCATTTCTAAACCCATCTTTTGCAAATCTGGCTGGAAAGGGAGGTGGGCAAGGGATTCCTGGTGTGAAATCTTATAGTGGGTTCCCCAGTTCTGGAGCTCTGTAGGTAAAAAACCCAGAAGCCATATATACTATATCTCAATATGACCTTGGCCCAATCATTTAGCTGCCAGAACCTTTGGTTTTGCCCACTACTTTTGGGACCCATCATGATTCCAGGAAGGGCTTTTCTGGTTGTAAGGAACAGAAGACTCAAATTCACCCAAATACAAGGGGGCGTCAGTTGTAAGGACATAAGGATCCTTTGGGGTACAAAGTACAACCGGCCCCTCTTTTTTCCTTGCAGTGCTGGAGATAAAACTCAGAGCCTCGCACATGCTAGGCAAGCACTCCACCACTGAGCTATACCCCCAGTCCTGAGCCAGCCCCTCTAGGAAAATAAAAAGCTGTTCAGGATTGAGGAAGCTTTCCTCTCAATGATTCTATTTGATCTTTTCTTTCTGCACCAATATCCTGCCCCTGCAGACAGGGCTCCTGGTATCTTTAAACTTGTACCCAGCATAACATGGCTACCAGTCCTGGTTCCTCAAGTATGACTCTCAGCTCCTGCCCCCATCTCTCTAGGCAGCTCCCCTTGGAGGTCAAATTCACAGGAGAAAAAATCTGATTGGTCTGTGTCATGTGTTTAAACCAGACCACATGAGTTTCAGGACACTGGCATTTTGACAACCTTCGTCTACCCATGTCTAGTCTTTTGGGCCATGGCCAGGGAAGCAAGTGGGGAGGAAATAAACAATGCTTAGGGTTGTTCTTTAAGGTACAATGGGTAGAACTCATACATCCCTGGCTGCCTAACAGCTCTGGTTGACTGAGTACAACAACAGCTACAAAACAATTCAACAAACATCTAGCTAGTGCCAATTCTTTGCAAGGTATTGAAGAATTGAATTTGTAAGATTAAATTATTGATTTTTGAGGACAATGAACTGCCCATTAATAAATATCATTTCATTTAACCCAAACAACCTTAGAAGATAAGCTTTGGTGTGTGTGTGTGTGTGTGTGTGTTTTACTGGGGATTGAACTCAGGGGCCCTCTACCTCTGAGTTACACCCCGAGTCCTATTTAAATTTTTATTTTAAACAGGATCTCACTAAGTTGCTGAGGGCCTAAGTCGCTGAAGTCTTCCTTAAACCTGCACTCCTCCTGTCTCAGCCTCCCAAGTACTGGGATTACAGACATGCGCCGCCATATCCGGGTGAAGACAAGCATTTTTATATCCATGCATGTGTGTCACTGTCAACATGATTTACATTATGATATGAGACTATAATGCACCAATGCTTTAAAATATAAAGCATATTTTTAAAAAAGCTGAGATAAGAGACAATAAGGAATTACTCAAGTGCTGGGGTCTCCACCCAGTGCCATGAAAGGGCCTGGTGGACTAGCAGAAGCCTGCTCTAGAGTACCGAGTACCGGGCCTCTCCCACGTGGCAGTGACTCAGCATATCAATGGCAAAGATGGTGCTGGCGGACCCCTCAGAGAGAGGTCCCGCAGATAGCCCCACCTAGCCTCAGGAGGGCTATGATAGGCAGTTACCTCCTTCCGGGCTCACAGACAACAGGTGCCTCTACCTATGATAGGTTACAGGGGGGCGTGGTGACCCGACCCTCACGTGCCATTGGGTTACACCCTACTGCTTGCGAGTTTCCTGTATGGCCTCTACTTTAAAAGGGGGATTGGCTTTCTAATAAACGAGATCGTGCCAGACATGTCTCCCGGTCCGAGGTGTGGTTATTTGGGCCGTCCAGCGCTCACCTCCCTGTCCAGTTCGTGCCACTTTTGGGCGGGACCCAAGACTCAAGGTCCCACAGTTGGGAAACAATAGAACCACACTTAATGTCAGGTTTTCTGACTCCAAGGCCAGTGATCTATGCTCCTCACAGAAAAGCAGACAAATTGGGTGGGACAGAACACTGTAGAAACCACTCCAAAGCTTTACCTAGAGTTTTGGTTATAAGTGAAAGAACCCTACAGTAACTGTTTTGAACAAAATGAGAACCTATTGGCTAATGTATGGGAAAAGCTTGCTGTATCTGGATGGGTGGCCAGTGCTGCTCTTTGTCTCTCTGCCTCCACCCATGGGCCGCCCAGTCCCCAGGCAGCTCCCCATCAAGGGGACAAGATGACGGCCAGCAGTCCCCATGGCTCCAAGTCCAGCAGACAGAAAGTCTCTCGATACTACTGGTCTATAAAAATCCCCAAGTGAGCTGGGCATGGTGGCACAAGCTTATAATCCCAGTACACGGGAGGCTGAGACTGGAGGATTCGGGTTCGCAGCCAGCCTCAGCTACTTAGTGAGGCCCTGGGCAACTTAGTGAGACCCTGTTTCAAAATAAAAGGATAAAAAATAGGACTGGGGGTGGAGCTCAGAGGTAGAATGCCTCTGGTTTCCATCCCCAGTACCGCAAAACAAAACAAAACAAAACAAAACAAAAACCCCAAGTGTATTTTCCTTGGGCTTAATTAGACCTTGTGCCCATTTCTAAATCAACTAGTCACTTCAGGTGGATTTGATGATCTCCTACGCCAGAGCAGAGCTACAGTGTCACCCTTGGACCCAGAGCAAGTGAGGGTTTCTGCCCTAAGGAAACCACAGGTGCTATTAACAGACAAAATGGATGTCAGACAGGAAAAACCAACAGCTATACCCTTGGGCTGGCAAAGCGAAGGGCATTCCGGCCTGAGTTAAACTTAGGGACACAGTGGAGGCGGCACCCAGCACTTGCGTGGGACATAGTAGGTGTCTATTGAACACAAAGGGAATGAAAGAATGAACATTTGTTCAGATCATGGTAAAATGATAGAGTTGGTGCCTCTGGGCAATGTTTCTGTATACAGGAACATTGGAGAAAGAGGCTGGGGCCATACTGGGAAGGATCCTGAATGCTATGCTGGGGGGCTTCCTCCCGTCCTTCTTTCCTTCCTTCCCTCCCCTTCCTTTCCTCCCCTTCCTTCTTCCTCTCCCTCCCTCTACAGGGAGCTTCTGAAGGTTTGTTGACCAGGGGTGTGCCAGAGGCAAAATTTGGAGCAGATAAAACTCCTTGAAAGAGTTAAAGTGCAAGTGTGATCTTGTGGTCCAGGAGCGCCCTCCTTGCATATGGGGTTTCCTGTAAGGTCTGGAATCCCTTCCTTCATCTAGTAGTTCTTGAAACCAGAGAGCTGTGAGCACATCGCAGGGGCCGAGCTACAGCGGGGTATCTGGGGCTGATTAGATATACCCGCCCCTTCCAGGGCCTCCAACTATGTTGCCCCACCTCAACTAAGGTGAAGGTCTGAACTGGGTGCCCCTGGAGTTTCTCAGACTCACATTCATGGGATGGTTGAACAGGTTTGGGTGCGGCCCCTGGGGTGTGTGAAGATCTTTCTGAGCTGAGGAGCACTTTATGCCATCCAATTCCATATCGTGATTAGGCATGATTTATTGCCATTCTTTATTACAACTGACTGGGGGGTCCTTCATGATAATTCTAGAGTGAAGTGTCTCAATACCAGTGCACCACTGGAAGGACAAATCATCAAGTGACAACTTGAATCTACCAGAGTTGGAAAAGTGTTCGCAGAGGGCTCTGACTGATACAACTCCTCCTGATGCTCAGCGGAGCCAGGCATGGCTTCTCCTGGCTCAGAAAGCAGAACAAATGTCACAATTTTAAAAATAAGCTTCCGAGCTGGGTGTGATGGTGCACGTCCGTCATCCCAGTACTTGGAAGGCAGAGACCATAGGATTGGAGGTTTGAGGCCAGCCTCAGCAACTTAGTGAGCCCCCCAGCAACTTAGCAAGACCCTGTTTCAAAATAAAAAAAAAATAAATACATACATTAGGGCTGGGGGTATAGCTCAGAGGTAGAATGCCTCTGGGTTGAGTCCCTGGTACCACAGGGGGAAAAAAGTGTTGCTTGCTGAGTGAACAAAGATACCAAAGCTTTTCTTTTGGTGAACTAATTCCAGCATTGATCAAACCAGGACAAGTGCTCATCTATTTTATTCAACAAATACTTTACATTTCCTGCTTGCTATCTGATTCTAACAGGGTCACTATTAAATTCTCAACAAATAGTCCACATATAGTAATGCGACCCTCACACTGGGCCTTCAAATAAAGACAAATGGCAGATAGAGCTCCTGCTGGGGAGCTACTTGAAGGAGGTTTGCTATTCTTGGCTGAGGTTAGGAATTCCCTTGCTGTGTCCTCTATACCTTGTTCCAGGTCAAAGCCCTGGCACCATGGGCTTAATTATGTCCTGGATCCATTTCTGAATCAACCAATCACTTTGGCTGGGTGGATTTGATGATCTCTTAGACCAGACCAGGGCCACATGGTCACCACTGGATCTGGGATTACTGCCAGGCCACATAATCCCTTGGGATGTGAGAGTAGGGGACAGGTGGTTCCCCAAAGAAAATCTGAGGTGCTGTACCAGAAGAAGGGGGTATTGGATGCCAAACAGATTAAAACAGCCATTCCCTTGATGTGGGAGAACTGAAGGACATTCAGGGGTTGGAGTTTCTGAGCCCTTCCCCGCAGTTAGGATAGTGTGGGAGTTAAGAGGATAAGCACTGGGGTTAGCTGGGGTCAAATCTCTGCTCTGCTACTTATTAACCCAGTGACTGAACAAATTGTCCAATCTAATATTTGTTTTCCTCACCTACAAAATAGAGTAACAACAGTGCCTTTTCCACAGGGTGGACTTGAGAATTAAATGAGATGATGTATGTAAAGCAATTAATATTCTGCCCATACAATGGAAGTGCTCCATACATGAGACCTACTTTACCCTCACTGTCTCAACACACACTGGTTTGGCCCTTCGGGGGCTGTAGCAGCCTGGATGAGGGTCTCTCTGGGAGCCCCCTCAGTGGAAGTTGGGTACTCCCTGTGCCCTACAGGATCTTCCCCATCATCTGCTTTCAGTTTCCTGTTCTCTCCTCTAGCTCTGGCTTTTTTCAAATCTTGTTAGGCTCCAGAAGGAGTTAAAGTGCATGAAAAAGCCCATGGTGGTGAATACCTATAATCTCGGTACTTGGGAGGCTAAGACAGGAGGATCACAGGGTTTGAGGACAGCTTCAGCAAGTAGAGACTCTCAACAACCTAGTAAGACCCTGTTTTAAAATAAAAATAAACTAGGGCTGGGGGTGTAGCTCGGAGGTAGAATGCCCCTGGGTTCAATCTCCAGTACCCCTCCCAAAAAAAGCCTTGAAAATGATCTGTTTTTGAACATTACAGATTGAGCTAGAAACACTGCTTCTCCCACAAGAAGACACACGTTCACTGGATTTCCCTGACAATCCCTTAAGAGCCTGAAGGTCTGTCCTGGGCAGCTGTATCAAGGTGGGGAGAAGAATTGTTTTCAAATTGTTAAACTAAAAAAAAAAAAATCACATTACATATTTCCAGTCAGCAAGACATAGCTGCAGGAGCTGTCTCGGTGCCACGTGACTGGTCACAGCTTGCAGCTGGAGTTCCTGGAGCTGCCCAGAGGACCAGAACCTCCGCACAGAGCCCAAGAAACGGGGACCTGCTCACTCAAGATGAGTGAGCCAAGGGATCCACCGAGCATAGAAAGTTCGAATCAAAACATACCCGGCTCTTACTCCTGCCTCTGCAAGGCCAGAGCCGACTGCTGGCCAGAGGCCACGCTTTCTGAAGGGCTCGCTGCCGAGAAGGGGGAGGTGAGGCTGTTGACACTGGTCATGGGGAAGGGGGGAGCCAAATCCCAAACTCTCACTAAATTAAAAATAATCACATGACATGATTACATATATGCATGTATGTAAAATCATGTGTATATATCTATAAAGAATTTTAAAGAGTTTTAAAAGGACATATGGGCAGACAGACCGATGTGGGGATTTTAAGTTTACCTCTTCCTCGCTTGTGTCAGCTTATCCCGAGTTTTCTCATCTATAAAATGGTGGTAATTACAGTACATCATGCGTGTGTCTTGAGGATTCAGTTAGTGAAGAGCACAGTGTCAGGCACCTAGTGAGAAAGTTATAAATGTTACTAATATTGTCACTGAGAGGAAAAGCCCAACGGCTAACGTGGAGTGTGGGTGGGGGTGAATAGCTCTCAGTTCTCCAGACAGCCCTATCTTTTCAAGTTCAATTCACACTGAAATCACACTTCTCCTCCCTGCTTCATGCCTTGGTCCTGGCTGTCCTCTGCTTGGGACACTTCTCTGTTTGCCTAAGTGGCAAACTCCTCTCCATCCCTCCAGCTCCATCTTAAATGTCACCTCCTCTGACATTCAAGAGGTATTTACCTCTCAGGGAGAAAGGATCATTCTTCCTTGATGCTGCCCCTGCCCCATAGCTAGAAGGGCAAAGCCTCGTGGCCAGCCGCTCTCCTGTCCACCGTCATCAATTGTAGGAGGACAGAGGTTGTGTCCAACACAAGGCGTTAGCAGCTCCTGGCACACGAGGTGGTCAAGCAGTGACTGCCGAGCGGGAGCACAGAAAATGGAGGGCGACTGCGCTACACGGATGATGGCTGGTTCTCCACCGGGAGAAAATCAGAACGGAAATGACTCGAGCTGCAACATGGGAAACTTCAGTTGACACAAAGAATTCCCTTAGTGAGAGTGCTAGATACCAGACCGCGCTCCCCTGGGACGGTGTGGAATTTCCTTGTTGGGTTCTTAGAAAGGAGTACTTTGAATGCTTGGGTGATTGTGATGTGGTTTTGCTTGAAGGCAGGCCCCCCAGCGTGGTATGAGGTTCATGAAACAACCCATGGTGACCCGGATGACAGCAAAGGGTCTTTTGGCTCTCAGTCAGGCAGTTATCCAGATGGTTTCCTGTGCCGAGCACCAGCTGAGGACACTGGGAAAGAATGTGGCTGTTTGTGCCCGAGTGGAGGGCGGGAAGTCTTGCTCCAACAGGCCTCGATCCCAGCTCACAAGCAAATGAAGTTTTGCCAAGGGTCACAGTTAGCCTGTGCTCAAGTACCCAAGTCCAATGACACTCAGGTCTTTCTTTCAACCATAACTGGAGAGAAAAACAGGAAGGAGGCCCCACAGCACAGAGCAGAGCTTTTCCCCAACACAACTCTGTACTGGCTTAGTGCACCCAGGACCTAGAGGCACCTGCTGCGTGCTGGGCCCTGGCCTGCATGCTGCGTGCAGATCAATGATCATGAACAGGTCTCTGTCCTTGCTGAGCTGGTTATGAACAGGAAGACAGGCCTCAAACATTCTTACGAGTAGGAAGTACTATGAAGGGGGGAAATGGTGTGATAGGAGAAAAGATGGGAAAAGAAGCCAGCCATTCCGTTGTCTCATGTCACAAGGGCGAGGCGAGCATTATGACCCCCATTCCTTTTCCACAAAGGTCCAGAAAAGGCAGAAAAACAGTTAATAATTAAAAAAAATCTAATAACCTACCCCCATGACATGCACAAAGGAGTGTGGCCAAGGTGTCAGAACACATATGTGAACTTAGGGTAGGCACACGACTTGGAGGGTAAAATGTGATTTGGTGCCTGACGACAGGACCTGTGAATTCAAGTCGATGCTGGTTCGCAGTGGCCACGGGAAGGCATAGTAGCTACCTGGGCTTGAGCTAAGAGGCTGCGGCCGGGCTCTGGAGTCAACTGCACGAGAGACTGGATAGCTCCATCGCGTGACAGGAGTTGCCAAGTGCTGGGACATGCTGGGTCCTGGTTTTGATCATTTCAGCTGAAAGCCTTCCTGCTTTGGTCCCTGCTGTCTGACACTGGCTGGGTGCCGGGTGGGGTGGTCATACCCTGGCTTCTGCATGCCCTTCTGAGGACTGCTATTGGTAACTTTCACATACGGGAGCCTCACCCACCTGAGAGCGAGCTCGTCCTCAGAACCTCGCTTGGCTGCTGTGCAGGCTGGAGTCAGCCAATGCTGGCTAGCTCAGCACAGTTAATTAGTTGCAGCTTAGCTTAGTGCCATTAAAAGCGGGGGGGGGGGGCAGCCAATGACACTGACACATTGGGGTAGGAGAGATGTGTGGTATCTGAGCAGAAGTTGAGAAAGAACTGAGGAAAGAAGAAATTAGAGCCATGACATACTTCTCAAGAGAAAGCACATTTGGGGTCTCAGAAAATCTTTCTTCACACCCACTGTCTAACATTCACCTAATTTCAAGTGTCAATCAAGTCCCTTTCTAATAAATGTGCTCTTGCCACTAATCATGCAGCCAGAACCAACAAGTAAAAAACCCCAAGTAGATCACAGGACATGACCGCTCTAGCTCTGCTCTGAATGGCTGCTAAAAGCAAAATAAAAATAAAGACCTTTCACATTAGGAAGCTGTGAAAGTTGAAGTGACTAGGAAGTCCATCGAGAAGGCCAAGGCCATAGACAAGGTACTCACACCACGTATTTCCCTCTCCACGGTGGCGTCTGATATACACGTGTGCTGTACTCACGTTGGTACCTACCCGGGTGGGAGACGTCCAGTGCTGTGAAGTTTTGCAGAAGAGTCTGCAGACTCAGTGAGGACAGCAGGTGCTGCAACTCTGTGCTGTTCACAGAGGTAAACCAGCGCTCGAGTAACAAACGAGGACAATTATAGGCAGCTCACATGTGCCCACACATGCAAATGGACACCGCCTGAGAACCAGGCACCAAGGGAGCGTCACATCTCTTCCTCCTCCGACTCACCCGCAGCCCCCCGAGCCCTGGCTCCCCCGTGCCCCTCCTTCAGAGACGCAGCAGAAGCTGGGAGTTCGCCGTAAATCTGGGTCCCAGGCTGCAATTCAGGATGTTCCTGGAAGGTATAGGATGAGCAAGACTCAGTAATATGGCTTGACCTGCTCATGTTCTGGGTTTTGGACTACTCCATACTGTGTTCATGAGGTTCCAGAAAAGAGCAGTTGATTAGAAAATTGAATTTAGGAAGAATAAAACAATACGTGTTCTAGGAGATAAAGTCAGAAATGTTATATGGGAATGACTCTTTGTGACTTGATTGTGCAATATGCCTAATTAGACCACCCTCAAGTGTAATTAGCATTTGACTTCTTCTTAAATGTAAATAAAGCTCCTCAGAGTGCATAAAAAAATCAACCCTCTGGTTGTCACCAATCACTGTAGGAGCCTAGACTTATGATCTTTAAGCCTAGTCTATATATGTTTATTTGAAGAAACACTAAAATAGATTTTGAGCCAAAACTATCAGGAACTCAAGAACCAAGTATACCATCAAATGGAAAAGTCATTTAATTCAAAAATCATACTTCCACTCATTTCATAGGGATTGTCACATAAACCAACCAAATGTAAGAAAGCCAAGTTTCAGAGGCCACTTGACCGAAATTGTATTTTCTTTATAGATATACATGACACAAAAGCACATTTTTAAAAAAAAACCTGAACGTGACAAAACTCTTTTTCTAACAACAGGGAAAAATTTCTATCCTAGTTACAGATTACCTTTTCATTATGGAATCTGATTCTATGCACTAGTCAATATTCAATACTGAAGTTTAAAACAGTGCATTCTTTATGGTTTTCTTAGAAAGAAAACATTAAAGTACCATTTTATAAGTACTTTATTGATATTATATCACACAGCACTTTACAGTATACTCAGAGGTAATCTAAATTATGAATTAAACATGCAAATAGTTTCTTTCCCAATATATGGACACAATGTGTTTTAGAGTGTTTTGAACACTAGCCTAGCAGTAACTACTGTTTATGGGATTGATCTTTTTTTTCAGCATGACTTTTAATAAGTTAAGAAGGTATACAGCTGTAGATAATAACTATTTGATAAATATGAACACAGTCTTTAAATGGCACTTAGCTTACAACTTTGATCTTTTGCTAGGCAATTGACAGCCTCCTCCTGTGGTTCTCTATATGTATTTGTACATATGAAGATGTGTGCTGTACACACACACACACACACACACACACACACACACTTTAGAATCATCAGATGTATCTTTTTATAGATACAAGGTTGATCCTGGCATCTGCATAGGCAAGAAAGCTGCTTAGAGGTGTCCATTTGGACAACTGTAGAAATGATTGGTGTAGAAAGGCAGAAGCTGTCTTAGCTGCTCCAGGATGCCCAGGTAACTTTGACATTTTGGTTATCAATATTCTGGTTCCCGCTGACTATACCAATGAGAATTCTGACACAGTAGTTAACTGCTTCCCCTTCCATGGGTCTAGGACTGTGTTCAGTCTTTGCTCTCTAAAGCATTTCACCTGGAAAGATCTCTTCACTTTGTATAAGGTCCTGCCAAGCTTTTGTAAAAACCTAAGTTCTAAAAGTTTCCTGTGATAGTTTTGTCTCCCCATTAAGAGCAATATTTTATTGGTCTAAAAGAAATCTAAAGTTCCTCAGTATGGTTCACCTTTCTCTCTGGTCCTCGCATTACTTTCTATCCCATATGTTTTCCTCTCATACAAACAGGTGCTGCCATTAGAAGACCACATTTCAGCAAGGTCTGTCTCTCAATAACATCTGGATTCTTGATGTGGCTTCCCTGTCTGCTTTGGGAAACTCTGTAGGAGGGAAAGGATGAGAGCTAATTATTACTTGTTGGAGTCTCGTCTCAGGCAGGCTGTGGGATTGTGCAAGGTTCTCTGCTCTGTGCTATTTCGTTCTGATGCTACAATCACAGAGAAGTGGCTCCGCACTCAGCAGACCAGTGTGGCTGCCAAGCACATTTGAGCATGACAAGATACATTTTTCAAACACCAGAACAGGGTGTGTAAGAGGGCACTCGCTGACTTCAAAGGGATGCCGGGCAGGACTGTCAATGTAATTGATTATTGTTAGGTTTGCCAGAGATGATAGGTAACTCCCTAGACAGGACACCTAGGACATTCCTTTGAGAGTCAGGTAGCTAAGAGGCTGTTTGTTTCCTTCAATGTTGGCTATCTATTTGGGCAATATGGTTGCTCATAAAACATTCGACAGTAGAGCAAACACTAGGTGCCATGGGGGCCACCGGCATTACCTCGGACTCCCATGTGTATGAAGCTCAGAGAGCCAGGCTGGCCTTTGGAAGCTTTAGAAGTCAGAGGATGAAAGGCGCCAATACAGTCACAAACAAATGACTAGGTTACCTTTAGCGTTCTTTCTGTCTCCCTACCCAATCATGGATGCTTTGGGAGGCTCTGTAGTCAAGAGAGAACTTTTATGTGACTGGGTTGCCATTTTCAGGTAAACTCAGGTGATAGAAGGACTTCCCTTTGAGCTCCAGGTATGGCACGTACAACTGTGGAGTCCAGGGCAGGTGCCTGAAACGACCTTGTCACTCTATGGTTCTGCCCCATCCATGCCAGTCTGCCAATACGTATTGCTCATTTTCTCTCTCTGTGTCTCTGTCCAAACAGCACTTATAAGAGAACACATATTGGCTGTAGATAAACTAAAAACTGGTTCCAATTCTAGGATGCCAATGAAGGCTGTGCTGTATGGGGTCCATCCGTGACATGTTTTGAAAAACGGGAGAGAATTTCACTAGTCTTGAGCAAGTCAGAATTTTACTTGCCTGGGGACAGGGATTTGAAACTATTACTTTCTCGTGGCATGACATTGTTTAGCTATGGAATTCTGTGGGTACCTGAAAGAAGAGTGAAAGACTGATCCTAATGCCCCCAAAAGATTCAGGCTATGGCTGTGCATGGTGGTGCATGCCTGTAATCCCAGCAACTCAGGAGGCTGAGGCAGGAGGATCACAAGTTTGAGGCCAGTTTGGGCAACTTAGTCTCAAAATAAAAAGGATTGGGGGCAAAGCTCAGTGGGAGAGCACCCATGGGTTCAATCCCCAGTTCTGAGACAAACAAACAAAAAATATTTGAGTATGATTAACTGATTCCAGGGCCTTACAAAGGAAAGCTTTGGGATCCTGGTCAATGATTTTATACTCTGAGTCCAATTCATTCCCCTAATCTACCTTAATGTTCCCTATTTAAGCAGAGAGTTAGGGATGGGGGGCATGGATAGTGGAGGGAATAAAATATATTTATTTTTAATCTTCAAGTTCCTTCCTACTTGTCAGCTCATATTCTGAACAGTTTCTCCAGTCCTGCGGCTAATGGGGAGGGAAGCCTGGCTAGACAGAGGGAAACAGAGCAGCCATCTGTCATAGGGCCAGGGTGGCCTCAGGGAAACTGGGAAGAGGTGTACTTAAAAGACCCTATAGGTGGATGCTCCAAATCAGGACCGACTCAGGAGGGAGGGACACGCTGGGGCCAAGTGCCTACATGTGTGCTTCACCATGGACACCCCTAGGCAAGGACCTTGGCCTTGAGTTCCTCCACATTAGCTCCAGTCATGGCGCGGCAGGTGACAGTTCAAGACATCAAGGGTATCAAAAGCGTTACGCTGGGCTCTTTCAGTCTGCAAAGCACAATGATATATGAGTGTTCGTGCCCCTCGGGCTACATTTCCCAACTTCTTGTCCCAAGGGGAACAGGTCAGGCACCTATCTGAATATTCCTTTTCTTCTTGGGTTTTCCATGATAGCTTTCTGGAGTCCTGTTTTGGTCTTGTCCATGCTTAATTTTTGTTCCCTGATTCAGTAGCAGTGTCTCACTTGCTCCTGGATGAGTTGAAGGATGACAGTTGTGCAACAGTGAATCACAATGATGATTCTGGTAACTTTAAAGCCATCTTTAAAATGGGAATGGCATAGTCTGCATCCTTCCTGGGGCCTTTTCCTTATTAGGGGAGGGTCTCAGGGAGTCTAGAGGTAAAAGGAAAGAACAAACTTTCACGGGAAGGAGAAGCAGCAACATATCAAGAACTAAAGATCCTAAGCAGCAGGCTTTTTTTTTTTTAACAATGGACTCACATACAATTCATAAACTAGCTTGGCCTCATTTATAAAGCCTTAGAAGATGTGGAGAAAACTAAGGAGTGAGGAGTCTAGCAATTTTCCCATCTCTTTCTGTCCCAATACCTTGGGGCTATCAAGAAATACACCTGAGAAGAAAAACTTAAAAAAAAACACCAAAAAAACTCAACCTCATCCCTGGCCCCGCCTATTTAAATCCTGAGCTTCATCTTACTGCGAAGTAGGCATTCTTGGAAAAACTCACTGCCTGAAGATGCTCTTTCCATCTCCAAATCAAAAGCCCAAGGAACGCTAAAAAAGACATGTGGCATAGAGGAGACTGAACACCATCCACCGGTCGCACCCACCAACAGAAGCCGACGGAGAGCAAACACAGGGATATCTTTTCCTTCCACCAGGCCAGAGGGGACAATGACCTTGACTCGTCAACCTTGCCTCCTCTCTCTCCCTCTTAAACACACCTGTTCAGCAATCCAAGCCTAAATATGCGAAGCAACTAGCTTAAAGACTAGCAAATATAAAACTTTGCCATATAGTATTTCAAATCACTCTATTTACAGGTTTATCTTTTTTTTTAAAAAAGTAAAAGATACAGCAATTCAACACAATTCAAGTTTTTCTTTTCTTCATTAAAGGTCCCTAACGGAATTCCATAAACAGTAAACTCTGGAGCACTGCTGCCGTCCAAGGAGCTCTTGGGGAGCTTGACAGTTCAGAGTTTGTCTGTCCAGAGTCCCTCTGGTGAGGACATTCATGTGTGGAAGATATTGACTCTGTTCCTTTGAGGCCAAGTGAATTTGAAATGTCCAGATGGAACTTCCCCATCCAAGGCAGTCTTCCACAAGACCCAGCCCCTTTTGACCAGGAAATTGCCTTAGAAGGGATCCATCCCAGCCTCATTGCCCCAAATTTTGGTTTGTCTTCCTGAATCACAGTGGCCTATGATATTAGTCTCATGCCTCAAAAGTCTGAGAAATGATTCCCTTTTTCTTGGTGGCAGTGAATGTGGGTATTCTTTTAAACTATCGGTCACAGGGTCAGCCCAGGAATCACCCTTGAAAACCACAGGGCACCAGCGCTGGGTAGCACAAAGCAGTCCAAGAGGGCTGTTTGGTAATGGCCTAGAGGTGACAGTGGCAGGGCAGGGGTGGGGATGAGTGAATGGGAGGACACTAGGGAGCTAGTCAGATGGTGTCACCTATTGGGAGGTGGTATCTGCCATCTAGAAAACAAATACCTGTTGCATGAAAACCAGAAATATTAAGCCTATATATAATTTAATCTCAAGATGTTACTAGAATTTGCTCCAAATATGTCCTGATGCTACTAAAATTCATTAGAAAGGCAACAGTTCCCAATTGCTATCCTGTCTGCCCCAAGAACACCTAATTCCTTGATTCTGTCTTGCAGGCTGCTGGAAGGCCATTCACAAAACCCCCAAAAAGCAGGGAGAAAAAAATTTGTTTTGTGAAAGAAGAGTGGTGTTATTTTTTTGGCTTGGTTTTAGAGTAGGTTGGGTTGCCATGGATACTAGGTGATGGCAGCCCGTAGTGGCAGAGAAGTTCCCAGCTCACGCGGGGGAACATGGGTGTGCGTGCGTCTTTGCATGAGAGGAATGGACTGATTTTGCTGATGACGGGCCAGCAGTTGCTTTAGAGATGGTGAGAGATCAGATTTTATATAAACAGTGTTGTAACCCCTCTCCATACTGCAGGCAAACAGACAGATATAGCTGCCTCAGCACTGTGGGCCTCCAGGACTAGGAGGTGGGAAGATAGAGAGTAAACAAAAGCCACGGGCCACACTTGGACCTTGGTGCCAGGTTCTTTGCCCTGTCCTGTCAAACCTAGCTGTCCTGTGTGCTCTTGGGACTTTGTATATCTTCTTTCAGAAGGTTGGAGGTTGGGTGACTGTTGAAAAGAAATCAACACTCCCTACAGAGAACTCATGAGAAAATGGCCTTGTAAGCCTTTCTCTGGGTTATCAAAATCAAATGGCCTCCTCTACAGATTGAATTCTGCTTCCTACAGTATTGCCACGTGTCGGCTGAGATGATCATGGAGGTGGGTGACACGAGTTCCCAGAAACATTCGTGTTGACAGGTAGCAACAGAGTCGGTCTTCCTGCATTTCTCAGTGGCAGTGAGAAATGGTCTACAACACTGGAATCAGCAGTTGTCATGGATACCATGGGAAGCTCAGCAGTTCTGCTGGGCTCACGGTTAGAGGAACTCCACGTAGTTCTCAGGGATGAGGCCAGTCTTTCCGTTCAGAGTCCCCTCCAACCAGCCAGGCTCCTGAGACGGATGAACTGTACAGGAAGGAGAGAGAGAGTGGGAAGAAATGACGTTAAAGAGAGAGCAGGAGGTGGGCGTGTGCTATGTGTGGGGTGTGTGTAAAGAAAGTTTGGGAATGAGTGCAATCACTTGTAATGTTAAATAATTCTAGGACTTGTTTAAACCAGAGGTTCTTAGCCTTTTGTGGGATATAAGCCTTCTGATGAAGGCTTTTCTGAACCTTTTCCACAACAAAAAGGGAAACAGACATTAAAAATTTGCGTGCAATTTTAGGGGCTTCATGGACTTTCTGTAGTTTTTGGTTTAAACTATAATTGACATTTATACTTTTTAGGTTAGAGATCAACAGCTGTGCTGCTCCATCCATATATCCATCTATCCATCCATCCATCCATCCATCCATCCATCCATCTGACCGTCCATCCCTCTGTGTTCCTGCCACCTACTCAGTAACAACTACGTACCAAGGGGAGTTCCCATAAGGACTGTTAAGAACTATTTTTTACTGATATCTAGCTTTTAATTACGTATTTTACTTTCTTTCAAATCCTTACCCTCTTCTTCTAATTTCCTTGCATTTTCTTCCTTGTATTTTCTTCTTTTTCCATTTTACAGCCTTTGAGTGCCCTCCTTCTGTTCCATCCATACCCTTTCTTATTTTTCTTTCCAGAATTCTCCCTCCTCCTACTCACAAGTCTGAAAGCTGTCCTCTTCCTCCTTCTACTGCAACAAAAAGTTACTGCCCCTTTGATTTTTTTCAATATTGCAGAATACAGATCCATTTCTGTGACATCACAATCCATCCCCATGGAAACCACCGAGATATTATAAAGATTATAGAAAAATCCAGCTGAGTCTGCAAAGCAGTCAATAGCAGGAAGAAAGAGAGAAGGGGCTGTGGGGCGAGGAGGTTCGTGCTTGTGAACCAGGGGCACACAGGCTGCTCTGGGCGTGGCCGGGCATTTACTCTTAATGTATGAGGAAAACTTCAATTATCCGAGATTGTTTAGAGAGAATGAATTTTCCCCTGCTCCCTTCCTGGGCTAATTAAGTAACTTCCTGAGCTTGTTTTAGAAAAGCATTTCCACCCCAGCACTACTATGTAATTCTAGTTTTGGTTTGTAGGGAAAGAAGCAAGAACAGCAACCAAAGGAAGCAAATGGGGAGGGAGCAAAAGGACAGGCATTGAGGCTTAGAGAAGATCACTGTCAAACTCGTCTACACCTCAAATGCTGCCTTAGGAAGACACAACATCAAACATCTGTTGGCCTCCACAATCTTGCACAATTTCTTATCACCAGGCTTAAAGAATAAAGCCGAAGTAGCACGGGTACTTTAGATCATGTCGACCCACACAGAGAAGATGTGCATGGAAAAACACACACAACTGAAAAGCAAAGCAAGTCTGGCCAGTTACCAAAGCTCTCCCAGGCTGCCCCTAAATCACACCCAAACACCCCTGCCCTCTGCCCATCCACCCAGTGGAGGCTGCCAAGATCACTTCTGGTTCTGCACCTATAAAATGGTGACAAAACCCCTTTCCCCTTCAGTAGCTTTTTATGCAGATGAAAGGAGCCAGCGTGGCTAAAGCACTCTATGCAAAGCCAGCATGATACTAACCCGCCGTACAGCTTAGTCTGTAGGGACCTCACACTGCTTGACCAGTCACATGGACTAGCTCACCAGACTCCCTCCTAGTAAAACCTGGGAGAAGCTGGGCATGGTGGGGTATGCCTATAATCCCAGCACTTGGGAGGCGGAGACAGGAGGATCGCAGGTTTGAGGCCAGTCTCAACAACTCAGCAAGATCCTGTTTCAAAATAAAGAGTAAAATAGGGCTGGGTGTGTAGCTCAGGGATAGAATGCCCCTGGGTGCAATCCCCAGTGTACACACACACACACATACACACACACACATCCCTGGGAGAGAGCCTGGTATTCACATCCACCAGAATTTTAAGAAAATCTCTGATGGTCAGAACCAAAAGAAACAAATCAAGCCCATTCTCCAAAACAAATGACCTGGAAAGTATAAACCAACCAACTGAATAAAAAACAAAACAAAACAAACTTCTCCCGCCTTAAAGCACAGTTCCTAATTGAACTGCTACTCCACTGGACAGATGCACCGAGTTCACCTCCTTCAGACAATTTTCTCTTATTAAAACTGTAGATTCCTGGGCCCCACGCAAATCAATTAAAGAAGAATCTCTGAGAGTGGGCTCCATGAACCTGTATTTTAACTGTTCACAGAATTTAAGAGCTATGACTTTCCTGTGACAAAGTGCCTGTGTAATAAAGGTGGTAATAAGAATTAACATGCAAGTTCTCATTAACTGACAGAGGAGGGAGGTTGTCCCAAATGTTCCCTTCTTCTTCTTGTCTATTTCCTGTCCTCACACTTCAAGGATCAGCTGAAGCCCCACCTCCTTCATAAACAATAACATGGACTCACTTATACCTGCTCCCACCCTCCTCCCTACTCCTAGAAAGCTCACAGTACATCCCACATAGTATTCTTGGGTCCTCTTGATAAGCTGCTCAAATGTGAAACTTTGTTCCTCTATCTAGTTTTTTTTTAATGCATTTTTGGTTTGTGTTATAGCACTTCCTGGCTCAACAGCCTTCAAAAACTCCTCTCTGCCTCGTGCATTGTGATACAATCCAACATTTAGAAATGCTGACTGTCAAGCTACCATGTGCTCAGAATTTTAGATCTATTGATTTATTTGATCCTCAACATCCTTATCACTCCTATTTGACAAATGAGAAAGTAAGGCTCAGAGAGGTAAATTAATTTGTACACGGTCATAATGGTAGAACCAGAATTTGAACCCAAGTTGTCTGACTCCACAAACCAAGGCTTGTCCCACCATACCCTGCCTCTATTCAACCAATGTGTGCTCCTTGAAGCTAAGAGTGATGACACACATGTTAGGTACATGCTAAGTGGCAGACCCTTTGCTAATGATTGCTTCACCTGCAGCACCTCCTTACATCTTCAGAGTGACTACGGAGATGGTTCTGCTTTTATCCTCATTTGACTGATGACAAACAGGCTCAGAAACGTTAAGCATCTTGCACAAAATTACCTGGCTGGTAGATAATGGAGGCACATCTGACCGTGTACAGGACGTCTGACCCCAGAGGCTGTGGTCCTAACCTCTAGTGCTTTTGCTTAGCCCAATGCACTGATCATACAAGATGCTCAGCTCGTGTTTGGTGGGCTGAATCATGCCAATGTCCAACAGTCTGAATTGCGCCAGTGTCCGATGTGAAATATAAACACAAGGTGTTGCAGCAAGCTGCCTAGGCAGCTCTCCAGTTCAATAAGCATATAATAAATACATGGCGTTGATGACATGGGTGTGCTTCCTGCCAGCCACTTTCTCTCAGCTACATCCTTGGATATACCGTGCATCCCTGCATATACAGCTCATGCTCTCCACCCTCCTTAACTTACTGTGGACAAGGGGCAAGTGTGTGACTAAGATCGCTAATAGATGACTGCCCCTGGGGGGGAGAAGCCCTAATTGGAATAGGTGCAGACCTCTGGGCAGTTAAGATGCATTCACTCATTTAACAAATGTCTACTGAGCACCTACCAGGTGCCAGACACTGTGCTAGGTCATCCTTGGATGAACCATCCTTCCATAGAAGGAGCTGGCAAGAATCTACTCTTGGGGGGGGGCAATCTATCAACAAACAAGAATACAGTTTCAGGAAGTGCTAAAAACAGAGAGAGACTGGGAAGGGGATTTGGATAGGGAGGGTGGAGCTCAGAAAGCTAGAACCTAAAGGATCCAAAGGGGTCAGCCAGGATGTGGGAAGGCCCTAAGGTGTGGGGAAGGTTGGTGTCATTTTAGAACAGTGGTCTTCAAATTTCCCAAAAAGGGTTAGGGCTTGGTAGTAAATGTGTCTCTCTACTCAACTCTGCCCTTGTAGTGCTATCGATAATATGCTAACAAAAAGGCACAGGTGGCTGTGTCTCAACAAAGTGAAAAATGTTTACAAAAATAATTACAAAAACAGGCGACAGGCTGGATGTGACCAGCAGGTCATAGTTTGACAACCCTGTTTCAGAACACAAAGGTGACCTGTGGGGCCTCGGTGTCAAGGGAGGATAAGAGGAGGTCAGAGGGGCTACGGAGGACCTTGTGAATAATTCTCAGGGTGGCAGGAGGTCATCACAGTACTGTGAGCAGGGGAATGACATGATGTGATTTCTGGTTTTCCAGGATCACTGGTGCTGTGTAGAGAATGGGTTAAGAAGGCAGGAGTGAAAGCTACAAGGCCTGGTAGGCAGCAGGTGGAGATGCCCAGGAGAAGCGGAGGTGGGCTGGGCTTGGGTGTGGCAGTGGAGATAGCGAAGGAGGCTGTTTCTCCGAGGAGCTCGCCTGTGACCCTACTTCCAGGGCAGCTTGGTGGCTCCCTGGTGAGGCTGCTGTCCATCAGCAGAGGAACGTGGGACAACCCTGCACTGTGACATGTCCACAGCAATGAAAGATCTGGCTCATCTCAAACCTTGATAAAAGTATCCCAAGAATTCAATTTTGGTGACTGCCACGTGAATTTTCCAGGTACCGCTATTCACATTGCGTCCAGATGACTAATGTTCTTGAGAACACGAGTATTTCTCTTTCCAGTTACTGACTGAGGTGCTGCTGGTGAAGTGGACAGTTTCCTAGTAGACTGGCAAGGCTGACACTGGAGTTATTTCCGAGTATTGCACATCCACCCCTCGCTGCACAAAGTCCAAGCGCTGACTAGGCAGCTGCTCGAGTCACAGCACAGGCCCCGGAATCCAAGACTGAGAGATTAATCCTTATGAAACAACAAACTTTCAAACAACAAACAACAACACATGCCCCTCCCTCTTCCTCCTCCTTATTCCTGAAAAAGAAAATACACAAAATACAACACACACTGGAGTGCACCAGCAATCTAAACCTATCATTAGGAAACTTCCTTCTGATTGGAGTGAGGATTTCATCCAACAGCCACAGAGCATCCAAGTTAAGTAGCTCTTACCTAATACCTCCAGCACTTAACTAATGAGAGACAGAACAAGGAAAAAGAGCTCCTGCCTAACATGTCAATAGTGTTTTCCCCTGTAATGCCCGATTTCTCCTATAGAGGTGAGTGAAGAGAGAAAAGGGGTATATGTGGCATTTCCCTTTAGGAATAGGACCTAATACAATATTAGCAGCCAAACCAATCTCAAAAGTGGATTAACATTTCATCATCTTCCACTGCAGCTCAGTTAACACCAAGAGGTGTTTTCTTTCAGGTTCAATTTGGCCCCGCTCTTTAGGGAATTTGAAAGGTCACTTGCATTGCTGGTTAAAAACAAACTAGTGTTAATGAACTCTGCCATCACTCCCAGAGATCACAGGAAGGCCTGGGGAAGGCCTCTTACTCCTCCAACTCAACCCTGCTCCTGCTGTCATTTGCCTTGATCGGATTTATGATGATCAGTAAGTTGTGGGGTGGGAGTAGTCATAGAAGCTGCTAGGCAGAGCACCCTGCTGGGAAGGAAAGGAACTGGCAGTTAAAAAATCATGTAAGTATCATTTCTTGTCTTTTTGTCATTGTTTTTGTTAATTACTTAAGTTACTTCAAAAAGGAGACATAACAATGAAAGGAGGCAGGAATGTGAGATGGTGCAAACTCTTTGTAACATCGTTTGGCACTTCCTCAAATACAGAGTTGATGTATGACCCAGGGATCCAGTCCTAGGTATATCCCCAAGACAATTTTTTTTTTTTTTGCGGTACCGGGGATTGAATCCAGGGGCGTTCTACCTGTGAGCTACACCCCGGCCCTATTTTTTATCCTGTATTTTGAAACCGGGTCTCACGAAGTTGCAGAAGGCCTCACTAAGTAGCTGAGGCTGGCCGCGAACCCAGATCCTCCGGTCTCTGCCTCCCAATTACTGGGATTACAAGTGTGTGCCACCACGCCCGGCTCCAAGACAATTAATTGAAAACATGTGTCCTCCAAAAACCCGTACATGAATGTGCACAACAGTACTATTCCTAACAACCAAAAGAGGGAACAAGCGAAATGTCTAATAACTGATGTTTAAATGAAATGTGGTATATCCATACAATGGAATCTTATTCAGCCATAAAAAGGAATAAAGTTCTTATCCACGCTGCAACATGGATCAAGCCTGAGAACATCCTACAAAGCCAGTTACAAAGACCACATACTGTATAATTCTTTTGGTATGAAATATCCAGAGCAGACAAATCTGTAGAGCCTGAAAATAGATGAGTGGTTCCCTTGGGCTGGGCAACAAAAATATCTCAGAGTCAGATAGTGATGATGGTTGCAGAACTCTGAATATACATTGTAAATGGGTAAACTGTATGGCATGTGGCTATTTCATAAAGCTGTTTAAAAATGGAAGAAGGCTGCTCTCAATAAAAGGAGTTGCAAATAAGACATGCAAGCGTATACGTACCTTTTGATAATTTAAACCAAGCCCATCAATCCTGTGTGGCGAGAGCGAGTAGCTGATAGGATCAAGACAGTCCCTTGCCTACACGAGCAGTTCATTGGATCTTAATTACTTGAGCTACTAGAGGACAGGAACTCAAGCCCTGGATTCATCTCTAAATGTGAAGATCTCTCACATCCTGCTCATCTAGGGGCAGAAGCCCCAGCCCTGCTGAATGCAGGGCATGCTGCCTGTTCTGGTTTCTCTGTTGTGACAGTTGTCACGTTACGGCCAGGCCATGACTCCCCCACCTGGGTCTATGTGGGGGATACTCACCAATGACATGGTTTTGGACAGCCTTCAGCCACTTGCACCTGCCAGTCTGTTGGGCCTGAAAGCACCAGCTGCTGACAGCAGAGGCGCTGGGCTGGCTGTCCACGCGCTCTCATTTGTAAAACACCCGAGTGAGTTATCAGAGCAAAGGTTTAAGGGCGGTGCTTTGCAGTTTGAGAATCATAAAGAGGGATGCAGGCTCAGCAGGCCATGTGCAGCTCTGGCTCACTCCTGCTCCTGCTGGCCCAGAAGGCCCAGGGTTGAGTGTGACCTGTGAACCCCCCACACTCCGGGTGTGTTTCCTATTCTGCCTCCTCATGCCTGGTTAATCTCTCTGCTACGCAGAAGGCAGGGGTTTGTCACACAGAGTGGCAGCCCCTTTGAATGTGGATGAAGTCAAGGGCCGGTCCCCAAGAGCTCGCCTCTGCTCAGGTTTGGAATATGAGGCTCTTCCAGATATAGCCAGAACCCAGGGAGTCACGGTGTGGCACCCACTGCCCAGCCAGAAGCCGGGCCTGGACCTTATTAGCTAGAAAGGAAACTCTGTCCTTGTGAGTTATGGGAGTGTCAGGATCTTTTCCTAAGATGGACAGAATGATGATAATGGTGATGATGATGATGATCCTAACAATACTTACATATTAAATGCTTATGATATGTTAAATAGTGTTATGGATTAGATCTTAAATGACCCCCAAATGCCATTGCTACAGGCTGGGTCCCCAGCTGATGGCGCCGTTGGGAGGCAGGGGAAACATTAGGAAGTGGAGCCTAGCTGGAGGAAGGGTTTATTTCTTCCCAGGCCCTTTCCCCTCTCTCTCTTTCTGCTTTCTGGCTGCCATGAGATGAGAAGATTTGCTCCACCACACCCTTCCAACATGATGCGCGACCTTGTCACAAGCCTAAAACAACAGAGCTAACTGGTGGACTGAACCCATGAGCCAAAATAAATCTTTCTGCTTTATGTTGTTCTTCTCAGGTACTATGTAATAGGGACAGAAAGCTAACACAAGTACCATTTAAACATGTGACGTGTATGATCTTGACTTCCTCTCACAATGCCCTGTGAGGTAGGCACTGCTATTTTTCTATGACAAACGAGAAAACTGGGGCACAGAGAGGTTAAGCCACTGCTTGAGGTCACAAGAGCAAGTGGTCAAGCTCAGCCTTATAGTGTGGCCTGGCTCCAGAGTTCAGTCTTTCTGGGCCATGTGGTCACCTTGGCTGCCTGGTATTGCTGGCTCTCAGTCAGGCAGGAGGAGGCGGGGTCTAGATCAGACCTTGGGCTTGGGCAATACACACTCACCCATTGGCGGACCTCTGTCCCCACCCCACCTGAAGCCACGGAGGCAGCCAGAGAAAATGTCGTTCCTGAAACCAGGAAGCTGCCTTTGCTTCCTCCTTGGAAGGAAGCAGACAGACTTCTTTGCTCGGGGATCCAGGAGGATTAACCCCAAAGGAGAACTTCATATAGGGAAAAGCTCCACTGTTAGAGCAACGTGGGCTTTTTCAATAGAATTTAGACTTAAGTAAATGATAAGTTATGACAAATTATGACATCAATTCTCATTTAAGTTTTTTTTTGTGTGGGGAGGGAAACAAACAAAAAGTCACAAGAAAATGGTGCACTAAGCCAACTACTAGATCCCAGTTTTCTGGGGTGCTATGAATCCATTGCCACAGCAGGATACTGCAATAGGACAGCTGGCAGCTCATTGTGTGACATAACTGTGGGGTAGTCAATGTTCCCAAAAGTTAGGTGGAGGATAAACAGGCTCACTGCCCCAGAGCTTGCCACATGTCCGGCTAACTAGGGAATTTGTCTTGCCTGCTGGGGAGAGTGGATACCCCTGAGTCCAAGAGGAAGAGGGCAGAGAAGTTGGCCTCAACATCTACCCCAAGCATCTGACAAGTGCAGCCCATCCCTGTTCTCCACTCCCTTGTTTTTTACCCTCTCCCTGGCCCCCAGGTGTGTGTATGTGGTACAAAGGATTGAGCCCAGTGAGCTATGCCCCTAGCCCTTTTAAATTTTATTTTGAGACAGGGTCTTGCTAAGTTGCTCAGGCTGGCCTCAAACTTGCGATCCTCCTGCCTCAGCCCCCTGAGTAGCTGCTCCACCACACCCGGTTTAGCCCCTAGACTCTTGAAGCTTCTGCCAGGTTGAGTCCTCTGCAGGCATAATCTCATTTAAGGCTCATCACACCTCAATGAGTTGCTGATTACACTTGTCTACTCTTGATCACACCTCTAGAAGTCTTGTTGCTATTCTCTTATTTTGGGGAAAGATACACAAACAAACACATGCACACTGTCTTCTGGTCTTATCCATTGTATTGAGATTCTCCCTAGGTAGGAACTTTGAAAATGCCAGTTATTTATATTCTTCCCCCCATATTTTTGCAAGTGGATGAAACTCACCGTTATCAAAGACCGCGCCTGCTGCGAAGGAGAGCTCCGAGTCATGTTCCGCTTTGCAGGCGTACAAGGCCTTTGCTTTCCGGAATGGTGTGCTGTGTGGAAATGGGAGTTTACTTAACATTTTTTTTTTCAACTCTCAGAAAGCCCTAGATATTTTATCTCTCGTCTTCCCTTTCCTGCAGGCCACCTAGTCCTCCTCCTGGGAAGAGTCTGACAAGGCAGCCAGATGGCAAAACATGAGGTGGGACAGTTGCAAAGGTCACAGGAGAAAAAGGAGAAATGCTTAGAGAATACACACAAGCTCCAAGAAACCACACTTGGTGAGGGGTCACCCTGTGCCACATTAAAACTTTACCTGGGAGTTACAAAGCTGTGTGTGGGAGGACAGGCTGGGCCCCATTTCTGGAGCAAGGAGTGTGGGGTGTGGGAGGCGGGGAAGGAAGGAACTTCCACTCCGCTCTGGAGAACACTCTCAACACTTCTGAAAATTGGCAACGCTCAGTGAGTCAAGGAGAAATTCCAGCAAGGCCAGGTCTTGGCTCTAGGCCCCCGGCTGACATTACTTCTCCCAGATGTTCCTGATTTTCACTAGGCTGGGTCTTGTTGGTGGGGCAGGATTCCAGAGCTGGAACTCCCTGCCCCTGGGGTAGGGAAGGGAATGGAGCAGGTGTGTGCGAGCAGTTACACACGTGTGTGCTCGTGTACTGGTGTGGGGAGTGTGGGGAGCAGGAAGAAGAGAGAGGGGACATGATGCTTTTCTGTTGTTCTTCTCATGTCCAGTAAGTGTTGATAACCACTCTCACTGTGCATCAGAAACACCTGGGAGCATTTAAACATTGCAGATGTTGAGATTCCATTGACTTGCAGATACAAACACAGGCATTAGGATTAAAAAAAAAATACTGGGTGGGTGTCACTCTCCCAGGGATCCTCATATGCAGCTAGGGATGAGAACCATGGTTCTGGGGCAGAGGAAGGTTGGCAAACTTTTCCTGCAAAGGACCATGCAGTGAATCCTTTAGGCTTTGTGGGCCACATGGTCTCTTGCAACTACTCAATGCTGTACTGCCGCAGGAGAGCAGTCACAGACAGCATGTAAATAAATCCATGTGGATGTGTTCCAATAAACCTTATTTACAAAATATAGGCAGGGGGCTGGATTTCACCCACCAAAGCCAGGCCATGATGTGTTCTCTTGTGTTCTAGAGAGTAATGTGTAAGAGCTGGCAAATCCTATTACCTTCTATCCATTTTGGTTTTGATATCCAACTAGTTCCAAACAGCCTATAGACTGCTCAAGGGTCAGAGTGACATTTAGTTGTTAAAAGTTGACTCTTCACTGGACATGGTGATGCACACTTGTGATCCCAGTACTTGGGAGGCTGAGACAGGAGAATTGCAGGTTTGAGGGTAGCCTCAGCAACATAGCAAGACTCTCAGCAACCTAGTGAGACCCTGTTTCCAAACAAAAATAAAAAAGGGCTAGGTGTAGCTTGGAGGTAGAATGCCCCTGGGTTCAATCCCAGTGCCACACCAAAAAAAAAAAAAAAAAATAGTTGACTCTTGACACAGCTGATCCTTCTTCCTAGTCATCTGAGGAAGTGCATTGGATATATATTATTTGCCTTATCTCCACCTGACTAATGGACAGCCTCAAGGAGCCAGGGTGCTAAAGCTCCCAGTGTGCACCGATTTCTAGTCGCTGAGTGAGACTTAGCTGAGGAAGGGTCTGGTCTCAGGTAAGGCCATGTTGAATTAGATGGGGCAGGGTATGTTGGATTGTTCTGGAACTGTTATTTCTTGGCAGCTTCCCTGTGGGAAAGAAGAGCCGTAGATGAATGGAAACCTGAACCGGGCCCAAACATCCAAACCTTCCTGTCTTGGTTCCATGAAAAACGAAGGGAAAAATCACTTAGTCTGTTGTACAGTAGGGTGATCAGAGTGAATGATTATCCAGACTTTGTTGCCAGGGCAACCAGAGTTTACTGCGGTTCTCTCTGGTTTTCTGATAGCCAAGAGACAGTGTCCAGGTGGGAGAAAATAGGGAAAGTAGAAGAAAACAAAATGGGGCCACTGGGAGTGAAGGAGGGAGCCTTCCAGATTAAACTCTTCCTGTCTGGTTATCATTGAAGAATACAGTTTGGGACAAAAGAGCACATTTTTTATGATCTAACTAACCCAGTCTATGTGTTGGCTGGAAGGGGTTGAACACTCAATGTGCAAGTTTCCAGAGGGAAACAAAAATATTTTTTTGAGGGGGTGGGGAGCAGAGAGGAGGAGTCACTGGGCTTTGAAAAGTGCTAAAACTGCTAAAACCCATGCTGCTGGGCAGGTGGAGCTTGTGATAACATCGAAGGTAGAAGGAGAATCCAGGCCACAGGAGCCTCGCGTGGGCTTAGAGACTGGGTTTCGAGGCAGGGTTACTGCTTCTTGAGGTCAGGGCAGAGCAGGTAGGTAAAGTGCAGAGAGGTGGGAAGCCAAGGTTCCTCTGGCTGGGTTTTTGTAGCAGTTACTTATTAACCTCATTAAACAAAGATAATGGGACAAAACAGGGGCAAACCAGGGAAACCAGCTGGGGTGCCTGGCAGGCAGAAAGCACAGGGAATGGTCTCGGGTGCCTAAGATTATCATTCAAAAGGAGTAACATTTTACTAACATCAGATTTTTGGAATTGAATACTGAAGTGACAAGAAAATAGTATATTAAAAATAAAAACAAAGGCCAGGAAAAGGTGTCATTTTTCTTTCAGTTGAATAGGTGAATGAGTCTTTGGGAGGGTCCTTTTCCTTGAGACCTCTCCCCACTCTCTTAAGATATACAAAAAAATGGGAGGGATGACAGAAGGGGTGCCTTTATTTCATACTGTTTTGGTGGCGCTGGGAACAGAACCTAGGGCCTTGTGGATGCTAGACACTTGCTCTACCACTGAGCCACATCCCCAGCCCTAGAAGGGGTGCTTTTAAGAGGGGTCATTCCTGTTCCCTAAAAGATGGGTTGCCAGATAAAATGTAGGACACCTAGTTAAATTTGAATTTCAGGTAAATAACAGATACTTATATATGTATGTCCCAAAGATTGTACAGGACATATATATACTAAAAAATTATTTTGTTTCTCTGTAATTCAAATCTGAATATGCTTTTTTATTATTTGCTAAATCTGGCAACTTTACCCAGGGGACAAGGGGACAGTCTTATCTTTTTTTGTGTGTGTGGAACTGGGGATTGAACCCAGAGGCATTCTACCTCCAAGCTATACCCATAGCCCTATTTTATTTTTTGTTTTTGAAACAGGGTCTCGCTAGGTTCCTGAGAGTCTCACTAAGTTGCTGGGGCTGGCTTTAAATCCATGATCTTCCTGCCTTAGCCTCCCAACTACTAGGATTATAGGCATGTGCCACCATGCCCAGCTAGTCTTATGTTTTTAAAAGTATATCAACCCAACAAGTCCAGGGTCCTACAACTCCCTCTCAAAAGCCTTGAGGAGTTTGCTTTAGGAAGGGTTCCTGCTAAAACAGAAAAATCCTCTTGGCAGAATCTTCGTGTTTGTAGGCTTTGTCTCTGATTTAAAAAAAAATAATTCCCACCAAGCATCTTTGTTTTTTTGGCTCCATATTCTCCAAAGTGTATCTCAACACTGGACACAGGGAGCCTGGGGTGCTGTTGACTGCGCCTGTCAAGCACCGTTCAGCCCTCAGCTGGGCCTTCAAGGGCGTGAACAAGTTTGGATTCTTCTGCTAGTTCACTTTTAATTTTCGCCTCTGAGCATGGCATGAAGCCAGGAAAGCACTCAGAGGAGTTTCCCTCAAATGCCCTTGCAAGCTTGCAGAACGACAACCCACTCTCCAATACACACACTGTCAAGAGGCGGGGCCAGCCAGCCAGGCAGGGTGCGATGGCTCCATCGTTAGAGCACAATTTCCAGGAGCCCGTGAGCAAATGTGAATTATGGATATGGGGCTAGGGGCTTCTGAAGGGGGGTGAGGGAAAGAAAAGGGCAATGTGAAGGGAATGCCCTCCAGTGCCCTTGTTGTTCTGTGCTACAAAAGTCATCTTTATTCCTGAGCCTGAGCTACCACGCTCTAAAAATGATTTGAAGAAGTCATTTCAAGAGGAGTCATAAATTAGGTCCTATTCAGTATCTATTTTTAAAAGGGAAGGAAATTTGAAGCTTCATCTTCTGGAAGAATATTTGAAGAAAGGGCCTACCTGGATATAATGCCCCCATCTTTTGGCTGTACACTGCAATGGCAATTAGGGGACTGTAGCCCTCTCTGTTTCTCTCGTGGGCTTCCTGTCCAGCAGTCTCCTTCTGTGTTCACCTTGGCACACACATTTAGCTCAATGACAGCCCATTCCAAGCCCAACTCTGTCTTGCCTATTTCAAAATGGCAGCCTCCTAAAATAAGGTGGAACAGCACCATTCAAAGAGTGCTATTCTAACAATGGCCAGAGGGGGAAGCACTGAGTAACCATGGTCCCAAACACACCAGGTGAACAGTCTATTGCAACCATCCTCTGCCAATCTGGAAATACCTGGGGAGGTGGAAAGGAGTAGCTGGAGGGAAAAAACAAAAAATAAAAAACAAAAAAACCACCTGGAAATATATGGGGAGATGGAAGGGAGTGGAGAGATAGAGATACTTGACCAGCACAGGTTCCCACAGCTCAGAGACAAAAAAAAAAAAAAAAGTAAATACCATAAAAATTGAGTTAAAAAAAAAGCAGAGTATATTTCCATTGCCCCGAGTCTCTTCACTCATTTTTTCCAAGGGGCTAACATTTTGAAGATTTTACTCCCTTTTGATAAAAATGAATGAGCCACATTCTCCTAATGCCCAAGTCTCTCTAGAGTGAGCAAGGCATTTGGGAAGGTCTCTGGTCTAGGTCCTCATGGGGCAATGAGTGATCTAGCCATCTCTGGTATCCTAGAATGTAAGTGTCTCTCAAGTGTCCAAAAGTTGTCTAATAAATAATTAGGAAATAACTTGAATGTCAGGAAAATAGGATCTGAATTTTCACCTTATTTGGGGTTTCTGTTGGGGGAGGGATTGTTTTTGCAGTACTTGGGATCGAACCCTGGATCTCTCACATGCTCTGCCACTGAACCCTGAGCCCTGACTTTTTACCTTATTTATAGAGTGAGGAAAACAGAATATGCTGAAAAGCTATCTTTCTCATCATCCAGGACAAAACTAGGCAGAAAACTATCAAACCTAGAAGAGCAGGTAGGGCTCTAGGGCTGGGAACTGCAGGGAAACTTAAAGTTGGGGTTACCTACGTATGTAGAAGAAAGAGTTCTGCACTGAGGAGGAGAACTCCTGAATTCTGCATTGGCTTCTGTACCTTAGTTTTCTTCTTCTGTAATAGAGTTCAGGCCATTTCTCCTCTTATTGTCACATGAGAATAGACTAAAATGATAGATGTGAAAATGCCCAGAGGGGAATAAAGTAATATATGTATCTATCTATTTATATAAATAGCATAGGGTTTCTTTTTTAAAAAGTGAGAGTCAGCTTTATAAATTATTTAAGCCTCTCTGCTGGACCCACCCCTTAGGGGAAAAAGATGGATGAGAAAAGACTGCCAAAGCCTAAAATGTTTCTGATGCTTATAATTGGGCTCTACATTTTGGTTATCTGAAAGCAGAGACCAAGTTCATGCTCGGGACCTACACAGTGGAGGGATTCTACAGGGACGTTATTAATCATTTTGCTGGATTTGAAGAGCTTCTTTTCTACAAAGAGCTCAAGAGCAGAGAGTTGTGGCACTTAAGTGTGGAAGTCACCAAGGCAGGGAAAACTATAGCACAGCACTTGGAGAGAGGAATTAGGTCAAGCCGCTCACCCTCCAAAAGAGGTGGTGCCTGTTCCCACGAGCGCTCAGGTTCATGATACAGACACAGAAGAAAGCTGGGAGCCCAGATGGTTCCTGGAGTGTTAGAGGGCAAGGAGGCATAGCCATGAGCAATTTAAAGAGAAATCGCTTCGTGTCTGTCTTTTATTCTGTTTTATATTCATATCTCACCCAATGGATCTGGTCTCCGTGACGAGGTGTCAGCATTCATGGCCGGTGGCCCAACCCACAAATAAATGTTGCCTGATGCTACCTGATAGAAATGAGAAAAGGCCAGCATGTGCCTCGACACTGTGCCCTCCTATGTTATACCAAAGCACAGAGAGCCCAAATGATTCAGACAGCCATAAAAAGAGGAGCCTTATTCAGGAGGTGCTCTTTCTCCAAACTTTAGGCACCAGAGATTAATTCAGTAACTGGAGCTAGGGTTAGAAAGGGTGTGAAAAATGCCATGCTGGTTCATGCAAAGGGTCCCTCCTGGCTTTGGTCTCTTGGGATGGAACCATAGGACAGCAGAGGAGGCCCCTGTTATCCCTGACCAGCTTTGCATAAACAGGAACAGATTGGTCATCATCCGTGGTTTTACCTGGAATCTTCATGGACCGCTTCTTCGGGCCTGTCAAAAAGCAAGTGCAGGTTTGGATGGCAGGGAACAAAGTTGACGAGGAGGCTGAACACTGCATGAAGAGAGGACCAAGCCAATGAGAGAACAACGGCAGCAACAGAAAACCAAACAAACCCTGCAACAGACCTGACGGGGGATGAGTCGCTGGACGTGGATGAGGTGGGCATAGGGCTGGATGGCGCCGAGAACATGGGCCAAGATGGCGAGAGGGGTGAAGTTGGGCTTGGATTCGGGGGGCTGCAAGACAGAACAACCAGAAAACTTGTCAGCACACAGGGAAACCACAATGGGAGCACAGGAGGTTCATGGGAGGCCAAATGATGGGCACTGGAGTGAATGCAGGAGCACTGGAACCCGGGGACGTGCGGCCAGTGCCAAGTCACATTTCTCCAGGCCTGACCTCTGCATCTTCCAAGGGACGCCTGCTCTGCAATTCCTTGAGCACATCTGCTTTCTAGGTGGTAGGAGCTTCTCCAGTCACGTCTGCTGTACTTCTGGCCATCGGCAGGCAATGCTCTCGGCAGGCAATACACGAGTTCCGACACCCACATCCTACCACAGCCTCGTGCTTGCACAGGGCTGGCTTATTACCAGCCCTCAGCTCCCACTGTTGTATGAGTGCTTTAAAGCTATGTCTCAGCAAAAATGACCATTTTTCTGGGCCACAAAGGCCATTCAGCCAGAAAACAATTTCCTATTTACAGTTTTAGCTGAATGAGCTGTGCGCCATTGGAGATCCGAAGCGCTGCGTTAGGAACAAGACAGCAGGTGCGGACACACACCTCTCAGGAGACGGCTGCACTGTTGGTGGCACACAGCGCCTTGGAGGTTTGCTGTCTAGGCCCGCCCTTTCTCCTCTCCTGGATTTTAGGCATTTTGGTGCTTAAAGAAAAAACCCCAGTGGGAAAGCAATTTATACAAAAATGCACCGAAACCTTAAATTTCCCCATTTTTTTCTTTGATGGGTGGCTGACCAGAAAAGAAAGGTTGAAATTACTCACTAAGATATGGTTTGTGGATTTTAATTGGCCATGCTAGCCCTTTGACTTATTTCCACAAATTATACAAACACTTTAGCAACTCCATGAAATCACCTTAAGTCACAGATAGTGCAAACACCAAGGGCTGGGAAGATGTGGAAACCATCTGGCCACCATGCTGCCTGCAGCTCCTGAGTCTCAGCCGACTGCTGGGCTGTTTAGACCAAGCACTTTATGGAGGTGAAAATGACAGACATCCGATTCCAGGGGAATGGACTTTCTAAGCAGACTGGGATTTCGCGAGAGCACAAAAGTGTCCTGTTAAACAGGACTTCCCTAGAGTTACACCAATTCAGACACGGGGCCCAATAATAGCTCTAATTACCTATCTCTGGTAACACAAACACCTACGAAAATATACAGTAAAACCCATTGTGTAAATTTATCAGATATCTTCAGATGAATCTGATTAAACATTTATTAAATGTCATTAAGTGTATTATATTTCTAGAATATAAATTCCATGAGGGCAGGAAGTTTTGTCCCTTTCGCTTACTGTTGCATCTCCAATGTCTAAAATAGTGCATGTAGGTATTCAATACATGACTAGTGAGTAGATTAATGAACCTCATTCAACCATCCAAAAAGCCCACAAACAGGCACTATTAAAATTGTCATTTCACAGATATGGACACTTGGGCTAAGGTTAGGCTTGTCTGAGGATCATCACTTACAGCCTGTAATTGACAAGGCCCAGGTTCAAATCCCAACCCCCAAGCCTACGGCTTTTGTTGCCAGTCTACTGTCTCTGGGACAGCAGGTCTTGTTTGGTTCCTATAAGCTATGCTGAGCTTCTCTGCAGACCTAGCCATAGCATGAACACTGATTTCCAAGTTTCCTCTAGATGCCTGTCACATCTGCAAGAGAACATGGGAATGCAGGAACAGATAGATTCAATAAGACCCCACACATTGTTTATTCCAACAAATTCCAGAATCCTGCCTCCAGTGTTCTGTCTGGTAGATTCATATAGCAGATGGAATTAATATAAGGGAAGAAATTAAATTCAGAGAATGACTTTTTTAAAAATATTTTTTTCCAGCCGGGTGCAGTGGCGCACGCTTGTAATCCCAGTACTTAGGAGGCTGAGACAGGAGAATCCGGGTTCGCGGCCAGCCTCAGCTACTTAGTGAAGCCCTCCGCAACTTAGTGAGACCCTGTTTCAAAACAAAGAATAAAACACAGGGCTGGGGGTGTAGCCTGGAGGTAGAATGCCTCTGGGTTTCATCCCCAGTACCACACACACACACACACACACACACAATATATATATATATATATATATATATATATATATATATATAATTTTTTTTTCCTCTTGGGAGGCTGAGACAGGAGGATCGTAGGTTCAAAGCCAGCGTTGGCAACTTAGAGAGGTCCTCAGCAACTTAGTGAGACCCTGTTTCCAAATAATAAATAAAATCAGACTGGGGGTGTAGTTCAGAGGTAGAATGATGCCCCTGGGTTCAAGCCTCAGTCACACACACACACACACACACACACACACACACACAAAATTTCCTCAATCTGGCAAAGACTCATCATTGAGCCCCTAGAATGATCAAGATAATAAATAGAATTTACCAAGGTCCCTGATTTTAAAGAGCTTAAAATATATTTGACGAGATGGGACAGACTAAAAAAACAACTGTAATATAAGACAGTAAGATTCATCAGCTGATGGATAAGTCACTCTATTATTAGTTTAATACCTGCTCCCGCTTGATTCTGCCTTGAGTCCTAGGAGTGGTATCGCCTCACTTCTACTGTGCTGTCCTTAGCACTGTGTTGGCAAGATATCTCACTTTCTCGTACCCTGTCCCACTGGATAATGTCCCAGTAGGCAAGGCTTGGCCCGAGCTACAGCCCACATGCCCAAGTCTGACCAGGAACCATTTGGAGACTCAAGAGAACAGCCTATGCCTAGAGGCCTGGACCAATCTGTTCCTTTGCTTGTTGGTAACCGCCGGACAATTAAAAAGTCCTTATGACTTTTTTTTTAATGGCTTTTATACGTAGGAAACACCTCCAGCTTCCTGTCCCATCTACACCAAGAATTATGTCTTTGGCTAAAGGACTAGGTGGGAAGATATTCAAGAACACAATGTGGGTTCTGAATGTTTTCTCATATCCTCAGATATCTAAGTGGTTCTTGGCCAGTAGAACATGGCTGAAATTATCTGGGGGTGCGGTTGGAATGCAGGCTATTTGTAACTATTATAAGAAGTTACTCTTCAATCCCCATGTCCATTGCCATAGTATTAACTGCAATTTTTAACAACAGAATTTCATTTGTTTGCATTTTAGTCATGGCAATAACATTTATTTGCTATCAAATGGCCACAATTTAAGATCTAATACTTCTATGCTTGAGTTAGCATAATAATAAAGTGCATATGTCATAGTACTTTTATGAGTGTTTAAACTACTAAAGGAATTATGCCTTTTGTTTATTTGGACGTCAGAGACATGTCATAAGTGTCAGTATCAACAATACGATTGCATATTTTTATATGCCATAATCTTGCTTATAGCAATAGAAGGCCTCTGTATATATGAGTGCTCCTCCAAGAAACACAGAGCACATTATATTTTAGCTTTGATGCAATTCAAACACCCTATAAATGGGATAAAATGGGATGGTGGAATAAAATGGGATGATGTTAATGGCCCAAGACTCTGCATAATCTTAACTCTCCCTTCACTACAGCAGTGTCTGGATAGAGGTTCCTTTAAAATGACAACAGTTGACAAAAAAAATTCTTACCCCATAAAAATCCAAAACAAAACAGTCCAATAAAAAAAAAATGGCCAGTTTCACTCTTGGCTCTAAAATCTCCAATATGGAATTCTCAACCTCTTTTCTCACTAATGAGGCCAAAGATAACAAATGATTAAGGTTAAGATAGGAGAAATAACTTTGTAACTACAAGTTTAGCAGAAGACCCCAAAAGCCTTCTCTAAATGCTGAGTCCAGTTGGGTGTTTCTGAGCTCAATGCCCCACCACATTTTTCACCCTAAATCTTTCTGGAGTCCTGCCAGGCCCCCTCACTGAGGCCCAACTACAGCAACAACGGCTTCAACTTTAGCATGGAAGGAACATTTGCTGGTCTGGTCTGCATCCAACTGGAAGGCTTGCATCAGCTGCAGCTTGCTAGCCCACAGTGTCCTCAAAAGGAGCCAGACAGCCCCAGTCAGTTTCTTTGACATTCACTGGAGAGTGAAAGAATAACGGTTTAGGAAGATAAGGCTATAAGGCTTGGCAGCATGAGAGGTTGTGGCAGCATGAGAGGTTGTTCGAGTACAGTGTGTAGCAATATCATCAGCTTGACACCCTTCTGTGGTGACTCAATTGAATGATGGAACGTCTGGTATACCAGCCAGGGCATGCCTGCCCTGCTGTGGACAGGGCTGCCCAGGCAGGCTCCCAATCTGCCGATGGATGTAGCAGACCCTCTCTGTTCTCTGCACCGTGGTGGTGGAGCTGGTACAAGATGAAAGGCGCTCTTACTGGACAGGTAAGCTGATCATTAAGAAGAAAGGTAATCTTTCTAAGTTCTGATAATCAAAACTACAGATGGCTTTGTAGAAAATTGAAAAATATCAAAGCGAGAAGGAAAGCAATAAAGTATTATACAATTTCTTACTATGGATAATCACTGTTAACATCTTAGCATATTCCTCCTCACTTTGGGGGAGCATAATATTACATATATAGTTAATAGCCTGCTTTTTATCACTTAATATAATAAAGACTTTCTCATATCATTAAATAGCTTTTGACAGCATATTTTTTTAAATGGCTACATGATTCTATTGTACAGTATACCCTGATTTATGTAACCATTCTTTTATTGTGTGCACTCAGATTGCTATCCCGCTTTAGCTATTATAAATAATGCTGCAATCACATCCTTATAGAGGACCACTGCCTGTGTCACCAATTGTTTCCTTAGCATAAATTCCTGGAAGTAAAATTAGTGGGTCAAAAGCTCGGAGCTTCTTTTAAGAGTCTTGATATATCCTGTCAAGCGGCTTTTCAAAACGGTCCTAACAAACTGCACTACCACCAACACTGGGAATTCCTTCTTATCATTGAAAAAAAAACAACCCCCAAACAAAACTAGACAGCTTTTTTCTTCTCTTTCCTGATGTGTTCAATGATGTACAAATGAATACAATTCCCTTCCCGTGTTCTATTTAGGAAGGAATGTTTAATTTTCCTAAGGCGTTCTGTCAAAAGGCAGTTTGGAAAAGAGACAGTAAGTGGACACAGGGATAGACTGCCACAGCCTGGGGACATGAGAAGCCTGGGCTGGTTGTGTGACTGCTCCGAGGAAGCAGTGAGTAGTGGCTCAGCCTAGGACTCGCAAAGACAGGACTAAGTGGGAGGGATGAGGCATGCAAGGAGGGGCCAAAGCGTGTGCTAGCATCGTATTATGGAGAAGACACAAAATTGCCACAGTGTCCCAGGTTCCAGGTCACATATTTCAGGCCCGGGCTATAGATCCTGTGGGATCACTGGCCCAGGGTTGATCTTAATGATCCGTCTGTTCTCTTTCCTGATACCTGGAATTGGGAGTGGTGCTATTAAATCCAAGGGAAACTGTTGTCCTGACCTCTCCCATAATGAGAGAGAAGAGAAAATTCCATGAAAAATCTGTACAGTCCTGTCTAATCTAATCCCAGATCAGTGAATTGTTTCTTGAGAAATATGCCTTTGTCTTGATATAAGATACCATAAAAAGAAGAGGAAAATCAAACTTCAGTCAGCAAAATAGGGCCGAAAGGAATACTGGTAAATGGGGTAGTGGTAAGTCAGAGCAAATGATATAAAAACTGATTTTATCTGTTAGAAATTGAAAAATATAATCCCTTAATGTGTATCTACTCAGGCGTTTGTAACGCAGAAATCCTATGTACATTCCAACCTTCTGAATATTCAGTACATGCTTTGCAACTTTACAAGTAGAAAAATTCCACGTGTCCTGAGCTCCATTGTTTTGTCTTCTTTCCTGACAATTACTAAGTGTGCATAAGTATTTATACAGATTCTTTCTCCTCATCTAATATAATTTAATATACATTGTTATTCATACAATGATAGAGTTCTACTTCTTATTTTAATGAGATTAATCCCCAAAGGGCCTTAACAATTATAGGCAGTGCTTTTTAAAATACTTATTAAATAATTTGCATTAATAGTTTGGCTAGGGCTGGGGGTGTAGCTCTGTGGTAGAGTGCCTGCTAGTATGTGCAAGGCCCTGGGTTCCATCCCCAGCATGGTAAAAAGAAAAGATGTTTTCCAACTTCTTTTTTTTAATTGTGAAGTATAAGTTTCAAATCAGTTTTAAACTCAGATGGTGTGGGTAGAAATGATAATTCCATAATTTAAACAAAGTTCATAATCTTAAAATAGGCATCTATTGTCCTTGAGGTTTCCCCCAATAAATAATTTGAATCTTCCACGTAGAATAATATAGAAATATAAGGTAGAGGGAAAAACTCTGGATTTGAAATAAAGACACCTGAACAACAGTCCTAGTTCAATTGCTCATTTCACGGAAAACAAAAACAAAAACAAATAAACAAAACTCAAGGGAAGGAACGAGAAAGGTCAAATTGGCCCAAATGCCTCCATTGTGTGCATGATATACAAAACATATTGAGCTTAGTATTATTATTATTATTATTATTTTTTTTTTTGCAGTAACAGGGATTGAACCCAAGGGCGTTCTACCTCCGCGCTACACCCCCGGCCCTATTTTTTATACTTTATTTTGAAACCGGGTCTCACGAAGTTGTGGAGGGCCTCACTAAGGAGAGAGAGAGAGAGAGAGAGAGAGAGAGAGAGAACTGAGGCTGGCTGCAAACCCGGATCCTCCGGTCTCTGCCTCCCAAAGTACTGGGATTACAAGCATGCGCCACCATGCCCGGCCTTGAGTTTAGTATTATTTTCTATTGAACCTAAGTGTAACTTCTTAATGTTCTTCAATACCACACTCAGGTACAGTCAGAATTGGTTCCTAAAATGAAATGTATTTACTTTCTTTCAACTAAACCATTTCACAAGAAATGAAGTTATTTCCAAGGAAATTCTAAAGCATTTTGGGGGCACGATACAATGCCTATATGGTAACATTTGCTATTTCAAAAGGTTTGATCCAGGCATGGTGGCACATGCTTATAATCCCAGTACTTGGGAGGCTGAGACAGGAGGATCCCAGGTTCGAGGACAGCCTCAGCAAGTAGTGAGACTCTTATCAACCTAGTGAGACCCTGTTTCAAAATAAGAATAAAATAGGGCTGGGGGTGTAGCTCAGAGGTAGAATATACCTGGGTTTAATCCCCAGCACCAAAAAAAAAAAAAAGATTTGAATGGTTGCAAAGAGATCCCAATGCCTCCTAACTAGGCATATTACTATTTTAAATGAGTGCAGTGCAAATGTTATTCTTTATATAATGAAGATATTGTGCTTAAAAAACCAAACTTACTCACTGTGACATAAAAATAAAAGGAAAGCTACAGTGCTACTGGACTGAATCTTTTACTGTTCTAAGTTAAAGGCCACAGTTCAAATGCCAGGAATGTTTAAATATGATTCTTAAAAATTAGAAGCATTAAGTAACTACCTTAGAGGAATGAGAATGGAGAGCTGGGTACATAGGTACAGATTAGGTATTCACTTTTTGTTTACACTGTTTGAAGCTTTTTTCACAGGCTTGTACTATTTTAAAATAATAACAACAGAAAGTGTTCTTCTATTAACAGTGCTAGAATAATTGAATATCTTTTTTTTTGTGGTACTGGGGATTGAACCCAGGGGCATTCTACCTCTGAGCTACACCCCTAGCCCTATTTTTTTATTCTTTATTTTGAAACAGGGTCTCACTAAGTTGTGGAGGGCCTCACTAAGTAGCTGAGGCTGGCCACGAACCTGGATCCTCTGGTCTCAGCCTCCCAAGTACTGGGATTACAAGCGTGCGCCACCATGCCCAGCTTAATTGAATATCTATATGGAAAAAATAACACTTGACTCCCTACCTCACACCATAGAAATCAAATGACTTCCAGATGAATTACTGATTCTAAATACCAAAGGCAAACAATAAAGCTTACATAATAACACTTAATAAGGAAAATAACTCTAGGAATTTGGGATTGGGATTTATCCAAATAGGGCATAAAGATAGCTACATATAAGGAAAAATACTGATATGGTTGACTATTTTAAAATACTAGCTTTTATTTATCAAGACAACATTAAAAGAGAGCAAAAAGATAATACACAACATATACATGAACAAAGGGGCTCATAGCTAGACTACATAAAGAACTACTACTGATCAGCAAGAAAAAGGCAATCAAGTGGGACCTGGGCATGACATTTGAACAGGGATGTTAAAAGAAACTTCAAAAGACATGGTGCTCAGCTTTTCTATAACACAATGCAGATTAAAATGACAATGAGATTATACTATACACCCACTAGAATGACCAAATCGTTACCATCAAAATAGTAAAATATCAGTGTTTATGAGGATGTGTAACATTTGAAACTCATATTTTGCTGGAGGAGGGGCACGAATTGCTACAATCATTTTGAAGACTAGTGCAACATCATCTAGTAAAGATGAAGATATCTTCCTCTAGGATCCACAGTTCCATTCCCAGATCTATACCCTAGAGGAAGGTGTGTACATGTACATCAGAAACCATGGATAAAGATGGGTAGGCAAGTTATTTGTAAAAGTAAAAAGCAGAAACCCAATTTTTAAGCTAAGGTAGAACAGAAAAATAATTTTAATATATTGATAACATGGTATACTATACTACAATGAAAATGAATGAACTACAGGTACATGAATGACTCTTTTTTTATTTTTATTTTTTTCGGTACTGGGGATTGAACCCAGGGGCATTCTACTTCTGGGCTATACCCCCGGCCCTACTTTTCATTATTCATTTTGAAACAGGGTCTCACTAAGTTGCGGAGGACCTCACTAAGTAGCTGAGGCTGGCCGCGTTCCCAGATCCTCCTGTCTCAGCCTCCCAAGTACTGGGATTACAGGCGTATGCCACCACGCCCAGCTACACGAATGATTCTTAAAAGTATTGAACAAAAGAAGCCAGACTCAAAAAATAATAAAATATTACTTTTAGGGTTACACACAGTCTATCCTCATTATTTCCGGATTCCTTATTTGTGAGTTCACCTACTCAGTAAAACATATCTCTATTCCCACAATGAATGCTTGAGGTACTTTTAAGGTCATTTAAAGACATGTGCATAGCTGTGAAAAATTCGAGTCACTTAATAAACAAGGCAGGGCTCTGCCTTCTGGTTTCAGTTCTCAGACTGTCTGTTAGTGCTATATTTGTGTTCTTTATTGAAGACTTTACTGTTTAAAATGGTTTCAGGTCTACAGTGGAAGCACTGATACCTGTTTCTGAGCTGAGAAGCCCGTGGTGTGCCTTACAGAGAAAATACGTGCTTAGCTTCATTCAGGTATGAGTTATACCACTGTTGGTCATGAGTATGACGTTAATAATCAACAACGATGTTAAATGAGTCTTTAAACACAAATACATGTAAAACAAGGTTCTGTATCACTTGGTTGGTGGAAATGCTATGACAAGAGGCTTGAGGACCCTTACCTTGTATTTCCCTTAAGAGTAAAGAGTTGGTATGTGCTAATTCAGTGTTTTCAGTGACTTTATAGAATGTAACTATTGTGAATAATAAAAATCAACTATATTAAGGAGGCAAAATAGAAATAAAAGTAAGGAATTGATTACTATAAACAACAGATTAGTAGTCAGTCTTTGGGGAGGGAGAAGACTGTGATAGTGAAGGAGAAAACAAGAGATGGAACCCTGGCTGTATTTCTAACCTGACTGGTGGTTACATGGCTGTTTGATAAATAATAATTAGTGATATAATAATTAGTTAAGTCATATGTTTATATCTCATGTGTTTTCCTATATAAAATATGTTAAAAACTTTCTTATACTTAAGGACAGTAAGTATATCAACATGTTAATAACATTTATTTGGTAACAAAATTAAAGGTAACTTGTATTCTTTGTGTTTTTCCCCCTTTTAAATAGGTTTTACTTTTTGGTTTTAGACTTACAGCAAAACTGAGCAGGAAGTACAGCACTCCTACATACCTTCTGCCCCCACACATGCATAATCTTTGTACTTTTAAAATACTGTCCATATTTTCTACAATTAATATAGTTATATGTATGACCAAAAATTAGTAGATATTGTTAGAAAAATAATCTCCCCAGCCATTCAAAGTACTAATTATATCCTCTAGATGAAGGATGTTTAATAGGGTCAAAAAGATACTTTAGAGTTTGTTGCACCAATCCTTGGTGTGTAGGTTGCACAATACAACTAGCAGCTCCCAAATGACACGATTTCTATGCTTTTTCAGTTATATGAAATCAATATTTCCTGAGCACCTTCTATGTGTAATAACTAATTTCCACCCCCCTTTTTTTGCAGTACTGGGGAGTGAAACCCAGGACATTCTACCTCTGAGCTATACCCCCAGTCCCATTTTCTATTCTTTATTTTGAAACAGGGTCTCACTAAATTGCAGAAGGCCTCACTAAGAAGCTGAAGCTGGCCGAGAACCTGCGATCCTCCCGTCTCAGCCTCCCAAGTACTGGGATTACAAGTGTGCACCACAGCGCCTGGCAATTTTCCACCTTTTTACCTTGGTAAAGTTATTACAGGAAATCAATGGTCTCTTCCTTTCACCCAGGCATGGGAAAGTCAAGGAGGATAAGAGGATGCCTCCGGTGTCCCACTGTGTGTAGGCTGGACAATATGTTAGCAACACTGGCTAAGGCTTTGGCCATCTGGCATACTTTTCTATAGGCTCTACTTTCAGGGAATATTTCCTGTTTGGACAAAGGGGTGGAAAAGGAGGGAAACAGATTATTAAATGTCCACTGCTGAAAACAAATTTTTTTTCTAAATTTAGTAGTGAAGCCCAAGATACTTCAGCTTAATAATAACCCTCGGGAGAGGGGACTCCTTGAATAAGGAACCTAAAATATTTTACTATGTGCAGAACTTAGAGCAACAGAAAAAGCACTTCTGCAAAGGACAATGTCTAGGAGGATTAAGTTAAATTCCTGCAAACATACTTAGGGAGTAGTGGGGACACAAAAGGGACTCCAATGACAACGGAGAACCCCCAGTGGTGCAAGGGAAGGGGAAGGATAAGAAAGAAGTGAATCTATGGAAATACTGTCATAAACAATGTGCATATAGAGATTATACCAACATCATTCTCAGTGCTACATGTGGGGGGGGGGAGGCGGAGGGGAGGTGGGGGGGAGGGACACCAAGAGCTGTGTGCATGTATGTTAACACCAAACTGATACTCATTGTGATGTGAGACTACAATGCACCAATAAAAACATAAAAAAAAATTCCTGCAAGCATACAAACCTTGGTCCGGATACCCTAAAAGGCATATGAGACAGAAAGATAAGAAGAGATGTACGCTGATGGAAAGGCCAACAGTCCCTGACTCCCCCCCCCAAGTGAATAGCTGACTTCCCTATAATTCTAGTGTTTATTCAAAAGTCTAAACATGTGGAAAATTGTTTCTGATCTGATTTCAACCTACCCAGACTTCTTCTGCACTCCATTTATATCTTCCGTGCCTGGCCCTGCTCCTGTAGTGTGACAGTGCAGAAAACTCACATTTTCCCTACCATCTTGCTTGCTCTCCATGGCTGGCACAGGCTGCCATGAAGGAATGCAATCTCACTAGGTTTCATGGTGATTTTTTACCCCCTTTTCCTTTGGTTTTGAAGAGCTTATTGACTTGACTGGAAAAAAAAAAAACTTTAAATGATTTTCCAGCAAAGTCACCCTTTCCACTGGAAAAAAAGAATTTGAACATCTGTGAATAAAAACAAACTGAAGGAAAATGATTTTTCTATTCCACTCTAGCTCTTGTACTTCAAAACCAAACATCCACTGAGAAGTCAAGGAAAATAAATGCAGTAAAACACCACTAAGTCTGATCTCATCTTATTTTTTTTCCCCAAATTTGAAGTAGATCCAAATTTACTCTGGACAATCTATTGGTTGCTAAGCAAATTTACAGGGCAAAGAAAATTTTTAATGTACGTGTTTAACCTAACAAAACCATTCTTGGTGATCATTCCAAAATCTAATTATGTCATTTCTCTGCTTCAAACACTCCAATGCTTCCTGTTGTTCATATGATAAAGACCAAGGTCTTTTCACCCAGACGACTAGAATCTAGAACTGGTTTCTTCACCTTTTACCATTCTGACCCACCCTACTGTATATCGTAAGTACATGAACCTCGCAAACACATAGCTTAAATACTTACTGGATGTCACTGAATGAATAGCATTTTTCTGCATATAAACTTCCCACTATCTACTAAATGTTCAGTAAATTCTTACCCTGGTAGAGTGGGCTATGCAGGTATAGTTTATTCCTGTTTACCAGCTTCCCCACTCCCCTCCTTCTGGTTCAGTAGGAAAAGTTTTTGTCGACCCCAATTGAGCCAGGTGGGTCCAGTGTCCCACCAATTTCACAACAGAAGCAGGCATGTGTTTCAGGCTGGCCACAATGACTGGTTCAAGAATGCGCATGTAATCAATCACCATCCATCCACGGGGTCTAATATATGAATGCTCTTTCTAGATCTAACATCTAAATGTATTGGCTTTGGGTGACCAGAGATCTTTTTCCACATTACATGACAAACATCTGTTTGCAAACACAGTTTTTAAAAAAGAGGACAGAAGAGCTAAGCAAAATAATAATTTGGGCTCAAAATGTAAGCTTATAACTTCCCATTTTTTCCCTTAAGAAATCTGGCTAGAGAGTCTGTGAAATTATTAGAAGAAGGCATAGGTTCAACACTCCAACATATAGGCACAGGTAGAAACTTCCTCAACAAGACCTCCAAACCACAGGAAATTAAAACAAGAATTAATAAGTGGGATAGCATTAAACTACAAAGCTTCTGCTCATCAAAGGAAACCATCAAGAGCCTAAAGAGAAAGCCTACAGAATGGGAGAAGATCTTTGCAAGCTATCCCTCTGACAGAGGTCTAATATCTAGGATATACAAAGAACTTAAAAGGCTTTACACTAAGAAAACAAATAA
>PVJS01003721.1:13615-73801 GCA_004027185.1 Glis glis | reverse complement strand
TGGGTTCAATCCCCGGTACCGCAAAAAAAAAAAAAAAGAAATAAGAATCATAACAGAATTTGTTCTGGGGAAATGCTCAAGCACGGCAACCCATATATACACACACTTTCATGTAGATATGCAGCATATATATGTACAAACATATATATAATATGTATATAAACATATTTACATATATACATACAAGCAAGCATATGCATATAAGTACACATAAATATGAACACAAATGTATACACACATAATTATATATATATGCAAAGCATATATAGTTCACTTATATGTGAATATTTATGAATATATGTGCAGATATGCAACATGTATACATTATATATGAAATGATTTATAAAAAATTAAAGTGATGTAGAATTTGCCTTCCAAGATATTAAAATATAAAATCAAGTGCAAAACTTATGCACAGGAATGGCAGGTAGATGCATGGGTCAAAATAAATTCCAAAAATAGATCTTAGTTATACACGAGAATATATGACAAAGGCAGTACTTTAATTCAGTGTAAAAACATGAATGATTTAATCAATTGTGCTAGCTATAAGTCCTATACATAGAAGAAAGTAATCCTAGACTCTAACCTTGTATCATCTAAAAAAATAAATTTTAGATGGATTAGTTTTTTTTTGGAATCATGTGGGTGAATGTTGCAGATATAGTGTCCTTTTACCCCTAAATACTTCAGTATATATTTTCTAGAAACAGTCATGGTACAATCAAAACCAGGGAATTATGATTGATATAGTATTGTTTTATCTGCACTATTAGATAATTCAAATTATACCACTTGTCTCACTAAAATCTTTTTTTTGTGTGTGGTACCAGGTATTGAACCCAGGGGCATTTTACTTCCGAGCTACACCTCCGGCCCTATTTTTTATACTTTATTTTGAAACTGGGTCTCACGAAGTTGCGGAGGGCCTCACTAAGTAGCTGAGGCTGGCCGCCAACCTGGATCCTCCAGTCTCCGCCTCCCAAGTACTGGGATTACAAGTGTGAGCCACCACGCCCGGCTTTACTAAAATCTTTTTATGCAAAAGGGAAACATGACTTCCTTTCTCTGGTCCAGGATCCATTGCAGAATATCATGCTACCTGTGGTTGTCCTGTTCCTTTAATCTAGAATGGTTCCTTAGTCTTTCTTTGACTTTTAACACCTTGACATTTTTCGAGGATTAGACGCCAGTTATTTTGCAGACAATCTCTTGGTTTGGTTTGTTTGATATAACAGAAGACATTCTTAGCCATGCTTTCGATAGACCTATTACTTTCAGTATTTGAGAGTTACCTTTCAGCTGTGGCTGGTACTGATTTGAGGCTTCTTGGTGGCTAAAGCAGAATAGATCCTTGGTACAGGGGCTTTCTTTCAAGGCTCTTCCTGATAATAATCAATAGATATCCTGATACCAGCCACACCCAATAGAAGAAAACCTATAATTTCCTTGTTACTTGGATGCCTTTCCCCATATTCTCCTTAGATTCACATTATTTATAAGTGACTAGAAAAACGTTGGGCTGTTTGTTGCCAATGAAGGTAACTCTCTTTGAGGCAGTACCCTTGTGAAACCTTAGTCAATCAAGTTTCACACCCAGCTAAAGTTTCACACCCAGCAAAAGCAGGCCCTAATTTCAAGTCCACCTAGAGAGGAAAAGGAAATGCATTGTAATTCTACTTAATTCTGTTGGGTCTTCTTGAATTGGCAGGTATTATTTATCTTTGTTGTGAATACTACTGTTTTTTTGGCCAGCTGACAACAATGGTTTATTTTGCATAAGTTCTTCGGGCCTTCTGTCCCTCCTCCAACACCTCATATACACCCTGGGCCAGATTTTCAACTGATCTCAACCAGCCTTTACTTTAATAGGTGTAATTTAATTTCCTGCCTGTTTCTTTGTACAAATGCCAATGTTGTAACATTTATCAAAAGGCTTGTAAACTGGCTGCCTGGTTGCTTTGGACCGGCTGAAGGAAATAAAACACTCCCCAAGAAACCAGAACTGGGGGATTTTTCTAACTTTGAATTATGTGGTTAAGAGATTATTTGGCCTGGTAATTCTTAGGTTAGTTCTTGGTTCCACTATTTTACCACCCGTCTGACTTTGAACAATTTAATAAATACCTCTGTGTCTAATCTTTCCCACCTGTTCAACAGTAAAAATACGATACATATTTCTTAGGTAGAAAGTTTAACATGAGAAAGAAATTAAATATGCTTCATGGGGCTTAATATATATATATTATATATATATATAATATATATATAATATATATATATTAACATATTTATATTTAGTAAATTTGCCTCATTTTATACTTAAGTTATGAGCTTTCAGTATATCATATCAATGAATGTTCTAGGTATCTATTGCTATGTAACAAACTACACCACCCCAAATTGAATGGCTTAAGACAAAATAAAATTTTGTTATGTTCACTAGTCATAAATTAAGAATTGGGGCATGGCAGTATGGGTGTCACTCTGTCATGTATGGCTGGTTATTGGGATGACTCCAAGAAAACTCCACTTGCAGCTGGGCGTGGTGGCACACGCTTGTAATCCCAGTACTTGGGAGGTTGAGACAGGAGGATCACAGGTTTGCGGCCAGCCTTAGCTACTTAGTGAGGCCCTGTTTCAAAATAAAGAATAGAAAATAGTGCTGGAGGTATAGCTTGGAGGTATAGTACCCCTGGGTTCAATCCCCATTACCACACACACACACATACACACACACACACACACACACACACACACACACTCCACTTGCCTGTGGTCTCACTTACTTGGTGACTTGGGAGGAACAGCTAGACAGCTCTCTCAACTTGGTCCCTTCCTTTATCCATGCAGTTCCAGGCCTTCTCTGAATGGTCTTACCATCTGGCTAATCAGAATATTTTCAAAGCAGCTCAGAATTCCAAGAGTAAGAGCTCTCAAGTAGAGCCCCAAGCCTTCTTACAACACTCTCAAAAAGTTACCATGTCCCATGTGTTGCATTCTTTGGCTTCTCAAGACCAGCTCATATTTAACTTGGGTAACTCCAAAGTCAATAGAGCTGAGAAGTCTATTGTACGCAAAAGGAGGCCATGGGGGAAAAGAATAATGCCAGTTTTCCTGGGCATTTATGTCATGCCAAAAGGATCTCCAATTTTCCATTTGTAAAGCTCTATCTCCCACACAGTAGAATAGAGCAACCACTTTCTGATCTTTTATTTATTTATTTTTGGAGGGGTAGCTGGAGTTCAGTCCACAGCATCAGATTTTAATTGTATGATATACAGAAATTACAGCTCTATTTTTAGAGTGCCTGTTATTTATATTCATCCTGTGTTTATGAAGCGCCAGCACCACATTCAGCTATTGACAATGCGTAAGAAATTGGTCTCTGCCCCGAGGAATTTATTTCAGAGCAATTCAAGCTGGTTAAATCAGTGTCAGGCTCTCAACTTTGAACAGACAGCTGTGGAGAGGAGATAAGCTTCTGAAGATGCAGCAGAAATGGTGTTTATAGAGGGAATGAAAGTGGGAAAGATGATAGGTAACCAAGAAAGGGGCAGCTTATACAAACTCGCAGAGGGAATGGTCCGGGAGGAAAAATAAAAAAAACCCAACACTTCGGGTGGTAGAACAGACAAAGGTGAGGCTCCAGCTTGGCTTTAGCCTCTATGTTTTCAGAAATCCCGAGGAATTTAGACATCAACTGGATTTATTATTTCTCAGACATACCTCTTGAAGTTTTGGCTTCTTGTTTATCAAGTTTTCCATCACATATTTGTTTTGTGCTGATAACACTGAGTAGTTTTCCTGGAGGGTGGTGAATTTCTTGCAGTTTCCTTGGGCATGTTGTTAAATGGAAAGATTGATATACTTTAGTGATTCTCCAACTCAAGGTCACCCTTGACCATCGGCTGCAAGAGTAAAGCCGAATAGGTTGTAATTTGAGGGTTCCCATGGGCATCTGCGCCCTTAGAATAACTTTTTACAACTAAACTCACCCTGTATCTAATAATCATAAATTACTTAACACCTGAAAGTTACTCTGCAATACAGGATTTAAAGATGAGAAGAGAGACCATGGTGCCTCTAGATATAGTAGCTCAGGGGGAGGATACATACAGAGAATGATTTGATGGGAAAGTCTGGGCTGGTGGAAAGGTCCTCTTGAGTCACGGTAAACTGTCCACTTACTCCACAGAGGCTGCCCTCTGCAATCTCCCTGCTGGCCCCTGCAGTGGGCAGCTGATTTTGGCTTCCCAGAATCCATTGTTTGTTTGTTTTTCCCAACATCCACCCATCTCCTCTTTTGTTCCATTCTCTCTCTAACTGTGGGTAGTTGTTGGCAAGTCTATAAACTGAGATTCACCGTGCTGGCTCCTCTTTCTGTAATGGTCTATGGATGTATCAGTGTGGCTAGGTTATAGTCCTGTTATCCATCCAAACATTAACCTAGGTGTTGTGATGACATTTTGTAGAAGTGTTAAAGGCTTTAATCAGTTGACTTCAAGAAAATTATCCTTAATAATCAGGGCGGGCTTGAGTCAGTCTGTTGAAAGGTCTAAGAGCAGGGCTGAGGCATGGTGAGGATGAAGAAATACTGACCATGGGCAGCAGCCCCAGCCTTGCCGAGGGGTTCAGCCTGCCCTCTCTGATGGCCTGCAGAGTTTGAATTTACCTAGCCAGCCATCAGTGGTGTAATCCGATTGCTTGCAGTACATCTCGTACTACAGATCTCCTGTTGGTTCTGCTTCTGTGGTCAAACCTTGACTGAGGCTCTTCTCCATCCTTGCAGGATGTTCTGCTAGCCTTTACTTTCCTCCTCTCTGGATCTTTCCTTTCACTGGGGGGGGGGTGGCAGCCACAGATGGACATGAAGTTAAGCTTGGCCAGCTAGCAACTTTGATAGCTTTTCCTCCAGGGGATAAGAAATAAAAAAAGCAAATAAAAACACCCTGATATTGTGAAGTTTGTTTTTGTTTTTCTAATAGAAGTGTCTCCACAAGTTCCTCCAATAGTTTCTTTTTCCATTGTTTTGTTCTATTTCCAACCCTCCCTATTGTGTTCTTTTAATACGTTTTTCTATTGCTTGGCCACAGTAAAAACTGACTACCAAGCTCATTTCTATCACTTGCAACAAGAACAAAAAACCTTAACTGACAGCACCCTTGCACATTCTGGCTGACTTAAAACTTAGATCCCATTCAAAACCTGAGCTCCAGAGTACATCCCAATACAGAACCCTGAAAAGGCCTATAACCATATTGACTCTTTATTCTTTTGCATTAGGATGTACAGTGGGGGCTTTATTAAAATATCGGTATTTTCTGGCTGGAGCAATACATTACACTATTATCCATCCAAACCATTTTAGTTCAACTGAGCCTATCTATTGAACCAGGCATATGTGGAAATCTAAATGAGTGAGGAAGACAAAACGTAAATTGTGATGCAAAGGTTAGTAAGAAAAGGACAAACCTGAATCCACTCATGAAATGTGTCAAAGGCAGACCCTAGTGGAGGATGAGGGTGTGGAACTAGGTAGGGTATGGAATGGTAAAATAAGGAGGGCTTGGGAGGGTACATAATTTTGCTACATAAAGTGAATAGCCATACTCACCCAATTTAATCAGGATATTGGCCCCCAAAGTTGTCATATCCTGATATCTTGAACCTCTGAATATGTAACCTTACACAGCAAGAAAGTATAAGTTACAGATAGGATTAAGGTTGGTAATCAGCTAAATTTAATATGAGGAGATAAAACTGGATTATCCAGGTAGGCTCAATATAATAAAATAATATAATAAAAGGGTCTTTATAATTGGAAGAGAGAGGCAGAAAAGGGGGCAGAGTCAGAGGGATAAAATTTGAGAGACTCCACCAGCCCTTGCTGGCCCTGAAGACAGAAGGAGACTGTAAGCCAAAGAATGCATGCAGTCTCTAGAAGCTAAAAAAACAAGGGGCTGAATTCTCCTGTCTAGCCTACAGAAAGAAGGTGTCTACCCACACCTTGATCTAACCCGGTGGGACCTCCATCAGACTTCTGAGCTACAGAACTGAGAGATAATAAATTTATATTGTGTTACACTAATACGTTTGTTGAAAATTTTTTATGATAGCAATAGAAAACGATTGGACCCTATAACACATGAATAGTGTGGAATCAATAAAGGATTTTATCCATCAGACCTGGGGGTGATGTGTACAGGAGAAAGGAATCAGACAGATAAGTCCCCACTTTTTTATTGCAAGATGACTTTTGGCAAAGTAGTCTTTTCTAAACTTCAATATTATCTCCAAGATGGGCAGAAAATGCCTTTCAGGATTTTTTTTCCTCTGAAAATTGGAGACTATACAATGCTTAATTTCTAATGTCTGTACTTTCTTCTAAGCTCTGACAAAGGCTGGGATTCCAGAGCTGTCACTGGGTACCACCGAGAAGCCAGGAATTGATTCTAGCAGACAGATATGAAGAATGGGGTGTGGGGAGGGCTGATGCTTGTAGGGAGCCAAGTAAATATGGGCTCAGGGGGAGAACAGGTGACTTGAAACCCAAAGAGACAGCTTTGAGCAAAAGGCTAGCAATCTAGCTTGGGGGTATTAAATGAATGGGTTCAGGAATGCAGCTCCTGAAGGTAGTCCCAGAGGGAGGGAGAGTGGCAGTTCTCCAATAATTGTGGAGGGGTGTCTAAGAAGCTGGTATAGTTCAGACATCTCATGATAGCTCAACAAATACAGTCACCATTTCCTTGCTGGATCCTATTCACAGTTTTGCTCCTTGTATAAATTACTTGATTTCTCAGAATCTTAGTTTCCCCAACAATTCAAGAAATAGGTTAAACTTAAGTCAGCTAAAATTAATTCCAGTTGAAAGTTCTGCTAGCATTATAACAGATTTGCTTAAGAAGCAACTCATATAAACAAGACATGGTGGCGCACGCCTATAATCTCCATACTTAGGAGGCTGAGTCAAGAAGGTTGCAGGTTTGAGACCAGCCTCAGCAACTTAGCAAGACCCTTTTTCAAAATAAAAAATAAAAAGGGATGGGGTATAGCTTGGAGGCAGAATGCTTCTGGGTTCAATTCCCAGTGCCCCAAAAATAAAGAAACAAGAAAGTGAAATAACTCATATAAATTGTAGTTCATCCACTTAAAGTATGCAATTGAATGCTCTTTAGATAATCAGAGTTGTGTAACTCTGACCACATTGTACTCTTAGAGCACTTTTACTCACCAGAAAGAAACACCAGGCTCATTAGCAGTCATTCCTCCTTTTCCCCAATACCATCTTTCCCTGGCTTCAAATAACCACCGATTTACCTTCCATCTCTATAGATTTGACTGTTTTAGACATTTCATACAAATGGAATCATATAGTATGTAGTCTTTTATAGCTGGTTTCTCTCAGGTAGTGTATTGGACAGGGTTCACTAGATTAACAGAATTCACAGAATGAGTATATTTGAAAAAGGGATTTATCAGATGGGCTTACAGTTTGAAGCAATGTAGTCCCGAGTTCCGACTGCACGTGGAGAGTCAGAGGAACCAGTAGCTGGTTGAGCGGTCTAAGAGCTGGATCTTAGGATCAGAGCAACCACCAATTCAGTCCCAGTCCAAGACGTGAAGATCAGGAAGCTCTTCAGAGAAACGATGGTGAAGTTTCAGTTCGAAGGGCTAGAGGCCGAGAAGATCAAGAAGCTCTTCAGAGAAACGGCGAAGCCGGCGGCCGACGATCTCAGGCGAGAGCAGATGCGTTTTCCTTGGAAAGAGTCGCGCATCCCTCTAGGCGGCTTCTCCCTCTTTATCTAAGTCCTGCACCTATCAGAATCCTGCTGCCTACATTCAGGGCAGGGCTTTCTGTTTAATCTGCTGTTACACACCCACAGTCACATGATCTTGGGTGTGTCATGATCAGGTCAAGTTGACAACCTAGATTGACTATCACAGGTAGCATACTATTTTCATGGTCCATCCATGTGTGGCATGTGTCACTATTCCATTCTTTTTTATTACCTACCTAATAATATTTTATTGTATGGATATACTACATTTCTCCTCCTTGTGTGGATGTACGTTTTCATTGCTCTTGGGAATCCTAGGAATGAAATTACTGGGTCATATCATAGCTCTATTTTAAGTTTTGATGATCTATTTTAAGTTTTTTTGACGATTTTAAGTTTTGATGATGGTTTTCCAAAGCATCGCCGCCATTGTGCATTCCCACCAGTAGCAGGCAAGGATTCTCTTTCTCCCACATACTTGCCAACACTTATTATCTGTATTTTCAGCATCTATTCTATAGCTCTATTCTCTTCACTCTCTTTTTGTGTTATTTTTATTACATATATTTTACTTACATAGTGTTATGATTATGAATTTACATAATCTTATGTTTTTAAAGAAGTTGGGGGCAGAAAGGAGACTAAGTATGTATGTTTAGAGTTTGTTAGATTCGTCTTATTTCCCTCTCTGGTCCCCTTCGTTCTTCTCTGTGAATTTGAGTTGTCATCTGGTATCATCTCCATCATTTCTGATGCAAAGTCAGCTAATATTCTTATTGGGGTTCCATTTTATGTGATGTGGTCATTTTTCTCTTATTTCTTTTGAGACTTTCTTTCTGACTGTCAGCATTTTAAGTATCGTGTGCTTAAATATGACTCTCTCTGCATTTACTCTAATAAAAACTTATTGAGCTTTTTTTTTTTTTTTTTGCGGTACCGGGGATTGAACCCAGGGGCGTTCTACCTCTGTGCTACACCCCCGGCCCTATTTTTTATCCTTTATTTTGAAACTGGGTCTCACGAAGTTGCAGAGGGCCTCACTAAGTAGCTGAGGCTGGCCGCGAACCCAGATCCTCCAGTCTCAGCCTCCCAAGTACTGGGATTACAAGCGTGTGCCACCACGCCTGGCTCTTTATTGAGCTTTTTGAACATGCAAATTAGTGTCATTAAATCAGATTTTGGAAAATTATAGCTATTCTTTCTTCAAATATTTCTTTTCTCTTTCCTTTCTGGTCCCACCTGTTACACATATGTTGGTTTGTATATGTGGTGTCTTGTATTTTTTGAGACTTTATCTTTTCCTCATCCTTTTTTTCTCTGTTCTTCTGGTCATATAATCTCTTGATCTATCTTCAAGTTTGCTCATTCTTTTTTTTCTTCCAAATCATATATACTGTTAACCCTCTCCCATGACTATTATTTTGGTTTTGTACTTATCCATCTTTTTTATTTGGTTCTCTTCAATAATTTTCATCTTTTTGACCTTTACTTAATGAGATACATCTTGATAGCTATATTTCTTTAAGCACTGTTTCATTTACTTCTGTTTTCCCATGGTACTAGGGATTGAACCCAAGGCATTCTGCCTCTGAGCTACATCCCCAGCCCTTTTTTCAGTTTTTGTTTTGAAACGGGTCTTGCTAGGTTGCTGAGAGTCTCACTAAGTTGCTGAGGCTGGCCTCAAACCTGTGATCTTCCTGTCTCAGCCTCCCAAGTATTGGGATTACAGGCATGCATCACCATACCCAGCTACATCCAGTTCTTTAAATATCTTTGTAATAGCTTCTTTAAAGTCTTCCATCTGGACTTCCTCAAAGATAGTTTTTCTTGCCTGTATTTTTTTCTTCCTATGTCCAGGTTACACTTTTCCATTTCTCTGTAGGTCTCATAATTTTTTATTAACAACTAGACATTTTATTTTTTTACTTTATTTTATTTTTTATGTTCATTTATTGGTGCATTGTAATTATACATTTTGATATATGTCAGGGTACCAAGATCAGATATGACAGCAACTCTGGGTACTGGTCCCTTGACTTGTTTTGTTTGCCGTGTCATTTATTGGTTTAGCTACTTGGCTGAACTCATCGTCCCTCTCCTTGGTTGTTTCTGCTTGGAGTACCATGCCTACGGGAAAGGTTTGTACAGAGCTGGGAGGGAAGGGCGTGCAAGGGGTGTGTAAGGGCTCAAATGCCAGGGACTCTTATTATCCTTACCAAAATCTACCTTAGTAGATTTTCATGAGTGAATGTTTCTCCCCGTAATCTATTTCCTTAGGATAGTTTCCAAAGAGTTCAATTGAATTAAAAAAAAATTCAGCCAGGCACAGTGGCACAAGCCTGTAATCCCAGTACTTAGGAGGCTGAGACAGGAAGGTCACAGGTCCAAGGCCAGCCTCAGTAACTTCGGAAGGCCCTCTGCAACTTAACAAGACCCTGTTTTGAAATAAAAAAATAATAGGGCTGGAGGTGTAGCTCAGAAGAGACAGAATGACCAAGCATGGTGGCGCATGCTTGTAATCCCAGTATTTGGGAGGCTGAGATGGGAGGATCACAGGTTCATGGCTAGCTCAGCAACTTAGTGAGATCATCTGCAACTTAGTGATATCCTGTTTCAAATAAAATAGGGCTGGGGGTGTAGCTTGTAGCTCAGAGGTAGAATGCCCCTGAGTTCAATCCCCAGTACAAAAAAAAAAAAAAGGAAAGGCAGAATACTCCTGGGTTCAATATAGTAGCATATAAAAAAGTAATAATAATAATTTCTACCAGTGAAATGATTGTTTTGCTGAGCGTCTCTACTGAATTCCTTATTTTGCCATTCTGGAAGTCCTCACTCTCTTCTGTGTTTGTTTTGGTTCTAAGGATGGAACCCAGGGACATTCTACCTCTGAGCTACACCTCCAACTCTTTTTATTTTTTATTTTGGAACAGGGTCACAGAGTCTCACTAAGTTGCTGAGGCTAGCCTTGAACCTGTGATCCTCCTGGCTCAACCTCCCAAGTACTGGGATTACAGGTGTATGCTACCATACCTGGCCCTCACTCTCTTCTTTAATATCATTTTTATTCTACAGTTAATTTGAAGATATCTTTTTTGCCGTGTGTGTGTGTGTGTGTGTGTGTGTGTGTGTGTGTGTTACTGGGGATTGATCCTGGGGGGGATGGGTTCTACCTCCAGGATACACTCCCAACCCTTTTTATTTTTTATGTTGAAACAGGGTCTCCCTACGTTGCTGAGCCCTCAAACCTATGAGCCTCCTGTCTCAGCCTCCCAAGTACTGTGATTACAGGTGTGCGCCATAACACCCCACTTCCTATTGCCTTTTAATAAATGAATTATTTCTGTGAAACCACCTCAGCATTAGCTTTAATGACTCAGGTTTTCTGACATGTGCCCATCTCAGGGATGGGCATCACTGATACCTGCTTAATGTATCTTCAGTAAGAGTTCATAGTCTGAGCGAGGCTGTGGTTTGAAAGCTGGCCTTACATCTAAAGCACTGGTTTCAATGCAGTGATTGATTGTGGCGTCCACTTAGATATCTTTGGAAAAGTCTGACTGCAGAGTTGGAGATAAACAGGGTCAGGCCTCCCTGAGGTATCTGTGAGCACTTAGTAGAATTGCTTTTCATCTAGTAGGGGAAAAAAGATGATAAATGAGCTAACAAATTGAACCTTCAGATTTTAAGTAAAAGGCTTAAATGTCAACTAAAGGAACACAGGTAAAGATCCGCATATAATTGTGACTAATAGTGCATGTGAGTCAGTATTTTGAAAGAAACAAACAGCATTTTGAGACTGTTTTGAAGTAGAGGATGAAAATCATTGAAATGATAGAAAATACGTTGGGCCTTTGATTTTTGCCCTTGTGAGAAAGAGAGCAGCAGGATTTCACACGGTGTTCCGGACACTGGGCTGTCAGGAGACTTTCTGGTTCTTGGACTATTGTTTTCTTTGTATATATAGTGACTCTGCTGTTATGGGCACACAGAGGGCTACCATTCATGTTTCTTGAACAAATGATGCAAGAAGGATTAATTGTTGGTTCGGTCAGTATGCAGACATGGAAACAAAGGCTACTTCAGTTATTCTAACAGAAAATTTAACATAAGGATTTGGTTAAGCATTTGGAAAACTAAAAGAACAGGAAATGGACCCTGAGAAAGGTCAGATTCAGGAATTTCAGGCAGATATCACCACCGAAGCTTGGAGGAGGGTCTCTCTGGGCAGGGACTTAGAGGTCTATGGAGATGTGTGGTTACAATGCACCGATAATAATAATAATAATAATAATAATAATAAAGATGTCTCTGGAGGACATGACCTGGCTGGTTCCGGTGCATCTCAACAAGCACAATGACACTGGCAGGAGAGAGGGACTGAAGTCTGGAACCAGCAACCCCTGCTAAAGTGAAAGGCTCTCCATGTCTCATCACAGAGGTAACATGGACAGGAACATCAAACAGACAGAAGAAAACATGGTTTAGCTTCTAGTCTCCTTCTGTTGGCAGACCCTAACAAATACCAAGGAAGAGACAGAGTGTGAACATTTCCAGCTTCAGCATTGCAAAACCGAGCTTAGAAGAGGGTGGGAGAGGTGGAATTGTCTGCGAGACAGTAGCTTAGTAACCAACATATTTGACATTTTAATCTCTAATCCTTTTCATAGGCTGCATTCCCTTCAAGTATTTCCTCCCAAATCGAGGTCTAATATAATCTCTTTTCTTCAGGAAGAATTCAAAATTATGTTGGTGTTCAAGACTTTAAAGAGTTAGTGATTTGTAGGTTAAGAAGATCACATTTCTCAGATATCATTTGTCCATTGTAGAAAGTGTTATTTTGATGCCTCTCTCTGTTAGAACTGACAGAAGTGATCTCGATCTATATAGATTACTTTCCCTTAGTTTTTTCTCACTTCAAACCTTAGTTATGCAGAATTGAGTTCAACATGCTGCTAGGCTGATGGTAGCATATTCTCATACACGAGTCTGTGTAGAGTCTCAGTTTTAGTTTCATTTTCTCTCTCTCTCTCTCTCTCTCTCTCTCTCTCTCTCTATTTATTTTGGTACTGGGGATTGAACCCAGGGGCATTCTACCTCTGAGCTACATCCCCAATTCCTTTTATTTTGAAACAGGGTCTCACTAAGTTGTAAGGCTGTCCTGGAACCTGTGATTCTCTTGTCTCAGCCTCCCAAGTACTAGGATTATAGACATGTGCCACCACACCTAGCTTTTTTTCTCTTTAAGATCCATCTCTATCATACTATATAAAATGATGACACCTCAAGATGTATGTCTGTGTCTTAACCCTGGGAATCTGTGACTGTGACACAATTCAGAGAAAGGGTTTTTTTGCAGATGTAATTAAGAATCTTAAAATGAAACCATCCTGGATTATTCAGGTGGCCCTAAATCCACCTGGACAAGTGTCTTTATAAGAGAAACAAAAGCCAGGCATGGTGGTGCACACCTCTAATCCCAGTACTTGGAAGGCTGAGACAGGAGGATCACAGGTTTGAGGACAGCCTCAGCAACATAGTGAGATTCTCAAGCAACTTAGTCAAAACAAAAACATAAAAAGAGCTGGAGGTGTGGCTCAGAGGTAGAATGCCCTGGGTTCCATCCCCAGTACTACACACACACACACACACACACAGAGAGAGAGAGAGAGAGAGAGAGAAAGAAAAGAAAAGCACAGAGGAAAGACACATGGATGAGGGGTATGTGTGCCAGGTGCTGATGGTGGCAGCAGTTGGAGCTGTACAGCCACAGCCAAGGGACCACTGGAGCTAGAAGAATCTGGAAGAAGTAAGGAAAGATTTTTCCCTAGGGTTTATAGGGAATGTGGTCTTGCTGATGCCTACATTCCAGACTTCCTGCGCTCAGAACTGTGAGAGAATCAATTGTTGCCTGAGCCACCCAGTTGGTGGCAATTTGTCACAACAGCCCTAGGAAACGTAGTTCTGTGTATATGTCATGCTTCTACTTTAGTGTATGTAATGTGCATCTTTCGAACCCAACGTCCATATGCTTCGTGTGAATATGTGGACACCTTGATAAATGCCTAGCCTGATTAGTGAGGAAAGGAATTTAAGTTTCAAATGGCTACAAAGGAATGGAGCTAAATCTACCAACGAAATGCCAGGATTGCATTGGACCAGTCATGGGAGCGAATAATCTGCCCCAACTGCCTCGGTAGTCCACTTAGAAAGTTTCCTCCCAACTTGGTAACTATAACCACAGTGCATCTATGGAATTAGCAAGGTGGAAATATCCTTCCACTGCTGATAAGGGAAGCAGGTACATACAGGCATTGCTATACATAGACTCACTAGTTGTAGACAGTAACTTGGCAAATGAGGTAAGAATCATAAAGATGACTTGGTAGCACTACCTTTAGCGTTAGGTCCTAAGGAAGTAACTGCTACACAAAGAAACAATTCTGCAAGGCCTTTCTGCACCTAAAAAAACAAAATGGAACAAAAAATTGGGAATAGTCTGCAGGCCAAATTATGGGCTAATAGTTAACTAGAATATGTCTTACTCATTCATACAATAAATTTTTTTATTTCATAAATATTCTCCTAAGTGCTATGGATAAATGATAAATAAAGAAAAACCAGGACCTAAGGAAACTTAAAATCTAATTCATATTCTCTCCTTTAACAGAAAACACTCTGAACAATATCACTGGCTGGGTTTAATAATGATTTGCAAGGTTGGGTGTGTGTGTGGGGGGGTGTTGTGGCATGGGGTTGGGAGGGTAAAATACCCATGTGTCCTTTAAGTGTTTCTCAGAATTTCTGAGAAATAGATCTTTAGCTTTGAATAGATTGTAGTTTGAAAAATATCTTCTGGTAATTTCTGTACACTCTCATGAGGAGAGAAAGATTAAACTACTCCCTAATAATATTAACATTAATCGAGCACTTACTTTGTGCCAGGAACTGTCCTAAGTACTTTACATATATTATCTCATAACTCTTTGAGGTGGGAAACCCAGGCAGTCTGTATCAGTCTGACTGGCTGTCTCTTCTTCCTTGCATTTAAGTGAAGATGAATGGATTATGAAACCAAATTTAAAAATCGTATTAAGTAGGAATTACAATCAGTAGATCTTGCAGTGTGGCCTATGTAAAGACAATACCATAATTATGTTTATATAAATAAAATAAATCAAAAGAAGCTATAGCAATAATTAGGTTTTGCTACAGTTCAGCACAGACCCATTGTGAGCTACTTTTCATCCTGAGACTTCAAATCACCAATCTGTACATCTTAGTGAATCTACATGTACTTCCTCATTTATTAATCACTAACTCTGTGCTAGATATTTGCTATTCTTGATTGTTAAATTTATGGTTATTAGTTTCCAATATATCTGAATATAATTTAAAAGTGTCAAAGAAAAATAAAAAAGCTCAATTAGCATCCAGCTTGTATCTGTTATTATCTTATTCTTCTACATGCACATGTCAACTTTACTGTCATTCTCATTGATAACAAAAGGGATGTTATTTCAATATACTATCTGTGGTCAAGTATAAAGCTGGACTCTGCATCCACCCATATCTCCTATTGTCTGGAAACCTGTCTTTTTAAGCTTAGTATTTTAATTATGAGAGTTTCATACAATTTTTCCAGTTGTCTGCCTGAAAATTTCTTAGAAAATGCATGCCAGCTTTTCACTTCACCTTCCTTCGAGAGTAAAAACAAGAGGGTAGAATATTTTAGTAATTATCACCCCTTACCATGTAATTGGTAGTTTAGATAATCATAGTATATGTAAGAGGACATTTTCACATCCAGCCAAGAGAGAAAACATAAAAGCATCAAATGAGATAATTGGTCCATGTATCATTTGTCTCTAGCAAGAGATTCTAACAGTTTCCCTACATAGCCTTTGAGCCACTATTACCTTATTTTATTATAAATGTAACTGGGATAAAAAGGTGTTAAGTGATTTGCCTATGGTCAGCAACCACTACCTGACATTTGAGAATTAGTTCTTATAGGTCCTCTGGAAGCCATTCATGATGATTTCTATTGAAAATAATCCAGCAATTCTTTATTGCCTATCAAATACATTCAAAGCCCTGTGGTCAGCTGTCATCAAATAGCTAAACCAGTGGTTCTTAAACTAGAACATGTATCAAAATCACCTGGAGGGATTGTTAATCACAGATTTCTGGGTTCCTCCCCCAGATTCTGGCTCTGCAGTAGCACCTGAGGTTCTGTATTTCTAAAATGCAGGTGATGATACTTAAGATGTGGGGAGAGCTGGGTGTGGTGGTGCATGCTTGTAATCCCAGTACTTGGGAGGCTGAGACCGGAGGATCTGGGTTCATGGCCAGCCTCAGCTACTTATTGAGGCCCTCTGCAACTTAGACCCTGTTTCAAAATAAAAAATAAAAAATAGGACTGGGGGTGTAGCCTGGAGGTAGAATGCCCCTTGGGTTCAATCCTTGGCACTGCAAAAAAAAATAGATGTGGGGATAGCTGGGTGTGGTGGTGCATGCCTATAACCCCATTACTTAGGAGGCTGAGACAGGAGGATCTTAGGTTTGAGGATAGCATCAGCAACTTAGCAAGACTCTCAGTAATCTACCAAGACCTTGTTTCAAAACAAAAAATAATAAAGGGCTGAGGGTGTAGCTCAGATGTAGAATGCCCCTGAATTCCATCCCCAGTACCAAAAAGAAAAAAAAAATTGGGGAATAGCACATTGAGAATTCCTTCCATGAACAATAAAGATTTATTTTAAATAAATCCTGGGACGGGGCAGGGCTGGATTTGGATAATTAAGTACCACAAATATTCTTGGTCACTTATCAGTCTTGCTTTTTTGCCTTCTGTCCTGGTCACAAGATAGTGGTAGCAGTATAGGTACTTTATGAAGAGATAAGAATGTGCAGTGAATGTGCAGAGGTCATCTTTTCTAGTATGCATTCTTTGACCCATGGGGAAGCCCTGCCTGTGTGCCCCTAGAAGAGCTCTCATTGGCCACAAACATGTCATATACCAATCTTTAACCAATCACTAGCAAGTGGAATAGGATTATCCTGCTCGATGTGGATTAAGTATGATTTACCTGTGAGAAGAAGATGGGGTCACCTTTCTAGGCACGTTGCTAAGTGGAGAGGAGTAATCATCCAAGTGTAATCATGACTCAGCCAGCAAGAGGGAACCCGGGAAAGAGTTTAGGGCTGGCAACCAATAGCATCTGCTCTCTTAGATGCTTATGAATTATTGCAGGTTACCTAGGTTACAGTAGGTGCCAATAACAAGAAATATAACCCAAAGTACAATCTTCCCACTACCTAATAAGAATTCCAGTTAGTAGAGCATTCTGTCTTTTTTTAAAAAAATACTTTTATTGGTGCATTGTAATTATACATCATAATGAGATTCAAAGTGATACAAACATAGCGGGGCGTGGTGGCGCATGCTTGTAATCCCAGTGCTTGGGAGGCTGAGACAGGAGGATCCGGGTTTGCGGCCAGCCTCGGCTACTTAGTGAGGCCCTCCGCAACTTCGTGAGACCCTGTTTCAAAAATAAAGAACAAAAAATAGGGGTGTAGTTCAGAGGTAGAATGCCCCTGGGTTCAATCCCTGATACCGCCAAAAAACAACAACAACAACAACAAAGTGATACAAACATATATGTACACATCACCTGGTGTATTTCCCTCCGTATCCAACCCTGTCCCCCCTTCTCCCTTCCCCATATATATTAGTGAGCTTGGTAGTGATATTTATGGACATAAACTTACTTGCATGGTTCCTTTCCTCAATCCTCGCTTTTCCCCTCTCTCCTTCCTTCCACGATTCTACTGGTCTCTCTCCTCATTGGATTGAAGTCCCTTTTGTTTCCTGTTTTTGCTCCAGCTCCAACATATGAGAGAAAGCACAGTCCTTGACTTTCTGCCCCGTGATGGTGTGATATAAGTAGGCTACTCTTAGAAGAGCATAACTTGCTCCAGAGAGGTAGGTTGATTTCCCCCAGATGGAAATGGATCGCACTTGACATATTTTAAATAATATCTAGCCTAATTTATTAGGAATAAGGCTTCTGAGTTTCAATTTTTCTTGCCAAAGAAGAATTAGGACAGTGCTGCATGCCTAACTACCTAGGTGAGGATGCAGCTCCTAAGAAGGACTGAGGGAGCATGAGGTGACCAGGGCTTGTCATTCACATGCTTCTCCTACTCCTTTTGTTCTTTTCCTTGTCCTTCTTTGTGCCACTCCCATGATATCATACCAAAAAGATTGAAAATTTGGATATTAGGGTCAGAGGATAATTGCAACAGTACTTTGAAGTAGAAAAGTACAGATAAATTCAATATATCTCTTGCAGAATACTCAGGGATTCCTAGGTGTGTCATTGAGAGATGTGAGAATTGGTTTGTTTTCCTCTGTCAGGTAATACAGAGCCCACTGTGCTAAAATAAAGTAAATTCTTGGCATTTAGCAATGGTATCTTAACACTAGTGAACTCGTAAACTGCAGTGAAATAATTAGCAAACAGTAAGTTTTGGCTATCACCTTTGTTATGAATATAATTTATTCAAATGCAAGTTTATATAAATTTATTTTTAATAATACTATTTAACTGGCTCACACATTTCTTGAAAATTTATGAGCTGATATGAGCCAGCTCCAGCATACCACTGTATATAATATTCCCTGGGTGGTAGGTTAGATCTCTTTACACCTTGCCTGGGGTTGTCTTTCTCTCTTCAGGACCTCCACTTCATTCAAATGCCTGCTGCCCAAGTGAAGGGGGTGCTCCTAATTGTATCGCATTTCTACTCCTAGGTGGAGACCAGGTCCCAGGCTCTGTTTAGATCTCATGCTCATCCTGTGTTTCCATATTCAGAGTATTTCAAGTAAGAGTCAACTATAATTGAAGTCATAAAATGACTCTGCAGGTGACAAAACCACACCCTACTTAATCCCTTTCCCTGTATTTGTTTAAACTCCTTTGGCCCCAAGGCTTTGCCAACTCAGTTTTGTGGTCCCATTCATTGATCTTCAATCATCCTTTGAAGCAAGACCACGTTCCCCTCTAAATGTATGGGTAAGGACAGAAAGAAAACCAAACAAACAAACAAAAAGGATGGTGTCATTTGTTGGACTGAGGAAGACCAGAGACTGTATATGGAACAACATTTTTTCCTATTCTGATTCCAAAGAACTTTATGATAATTATAAGATTTTTTTTTTACTGATCACCAGCTTTTAAAAAAGACTAGATTTTATCCCTTAGTACATCAATTATCATAGTTCTGTTTGTTTGTTTGTTTGTTTGTTTGTTTGTTACTACTGGGGATTGAGCCTAGGCGGTTCCACCTCTGAGCTACACCCCCAGCCCTATTTTACTTTATTATTTATTTATTTATTCATTTATTTTGAAACAGGGCTCACTAAGTTGTTGATACTGTCCTTAAATCTGTGATCCTGCTGTCCCAGCCTCCCAAATACTGGGATTATAGGCATGCACCACCACACCCAGCTTCATAGTTCTGTATCTTAAGTACCAGAAATTCAGATGATATTTTGAACTTTGTTTTCTCCTTAATTGGTCTAGGGTAATAAAGGCATATCTGTCACTTGCTTTCTGCCAAACTTCTGAAATGCATGAATTGTACAGGTAACTGGACGTCATGGATAGATGGGAGGCCAGACTTGGAGAAACCAGTGGTCACAGTTTCACAACAGTGCCCTTAAAAAACAGTCTCAGTCTCTCTCTCCCTCTCTCTCTCTCTCTCTCTCTCTCTCTCTCTCTCTCTCCATTTTGTACATATAGCTATATATAGGAAATATACATAAGCATATGTATGTATTTAGGAACTGTGTATACATCATATATTTTCTGGTTTTCCAGGGCCCAGAAGCTCTATGGGAAAGAACTTAAAATGTGCCCTTTTTTGCAATTCAAACAAATAAGGATTTTCATAATGGACTTTCAAAGAAAAGTAGAAATAATATTGCAGGAAGGGACAACTCTTGAGCAAAACATGGCTATCGGAAGGAGAAATTTGGTAGGTGGCTCACACTCAGCTTTGGGATCTACCATAGAGAAGGAGCAGGGATTCTGAGCAGACCTGCTCTGTGATCTGCATGCCCACATGCTGGGTGAGGAGGAGACGTGCATGTAAGATGACAGAATCATCGCTCAAGTGATAGTTAAACTCCTTCTCTGGGGATCCCTTTCACACTGTTAGCTTGTGGTGGGTTGAGTAGGGGCCTCCCCACAATAGGCCCAGCCTGTCCTAGAACCTGGAATTTGGAAAAGGGTCTTTGTAGATAGAATTAAGGCTCTCAGGATAAGATCACCCTGGATTATCCAGGTTAGTTGTGAATCCAATAGTAAGTGTTTTTTATAAGGGACACACAGTGGAGAGACACACTGCGAAGATGAGACCCCGTGAAGATGAAGGCAGAGATGGGAGATACATGGTCACAATCCAGGGAACCCCTGAGCACCAAGAAACAAAGCGGCAAAGAAGGACTCTTCCCCAGAACCTTTGGAAGGAGCATGGACCTGCTGATACCTTGGTTCCTGACTTTCGGTGGATAGACTGTGAAGGAAAAAACTTCTCTTTGTTGTAAACCATCCAGTTTGTGGTCATTGGTTATGAAGTCCTGGGAGACTAATCCAAGGCTCAAAGGCAAAAAAAAAAAAAAAATTTAAATGCTATGGATTATTGGGGAGACACTGAACTTTGTGGGAGACTATGTAAGAACTGGCCTCAAGAAGGAAGGACACTTTGACCTGTAGAAGGGACAGTGGAAATCCAGAGATGAAAAAAGATGTAACTGTGTCTGTGGTGGTGGAAAGAGTGATTTTGCAGGCTAAGTAGAGTCAGTGCTGCCATGTGCCTCCCAAAGTGTGGTCAATGAAGATGTCAACCATGTGGCCAGTAGGACCACATCAGAAGGAATGGATAGCAGGAGCAGCAGAGGTACTACTGAGCCCAACTCTGTGGCTGGGCTCGTCTGTAAGATGTGCCCCTCCCTTTGACAACCAAAACCATACAGCAAGGGCAAGGGCTGGGGTCCTGGACATTAACAAGTAGGGACAATTGACCCAATGTGGTTAGGAACAAGCAGTTAAACTTCCCAGGACCTATAAGTCGGAGGGTTCAAAGGGACATTTTGTCCACATATATTTTATTTACTGATTTGTAGAAATAACCATAGTGTTGTGTTTTCCATATCACTATGAGAATACATTAGTTGTCACTCCTATTTCCTTTGACTGGTGTTGCCCTATGGACAGAGCCTGTGTATCAGTACAGGTACTTACCGTGAACACATCTTCCAAGGCAAAAAGATGAAAACATTTGACAGTAATGTCGCATGCTTTGGGTAGTAGATGGCAGTCAGGCAGATAGAGTTTGGATGACAGAAGGCTAAACATTTCAAATGGCGGTGGGGGTGGGCAATTCAACATAATACACAAAATTGGCACTTTCCCAGAAAGCCCAGATGGTGGAGCTAGGCATTAACAGCTCTTATTTTCTTAGCTTTGGATAACTGAGACTAGGAAAAAAGTCAACAATGCATTTGTTTTTATCAAAATATAATTCTAATCAAAATGGGTGTCATTAATTAAATTTCTAATTAATGAGACTTAGGGTGCTATTTCTAAATGAGAAAGCACTTGGATAAAGATGTTACACTCACCGCGGAGACTTTGTGGATGCAGAGCATGCTGAAGCTTGATGAGGGAGACTCCAGGTACTGGGGGGGGGGGTCTGTGATTTGATCCCCTTGTTTTGCAGATGTGGGTCTGAGGTCTGAGGGTTGTGCTGGCTTAGGTGAATCCCCTGGGAGTGGGTGCTGGAATAGAACCTGGATGGTTGAATTCCATCTGCTGCCCTTTCCCTCTGCCATACTCTTTGAGGGTTTTGGTCTACCCAATGAATTCCTCTTCTGCTGACAGCACTATTTACAGTCACTTTTTGTAACTCTTGGCTGCTGACTGTTGAATTGAGCAGGTTCCCAGCTGCTTATCAACAGGTAAGACTTTACCTCCATTCTACCTATAAGACTAGGCTGGGCAGGGTACTCAGTTCCTCAGTGTTCTCAGACATCATGAGCTCTCTTCCTCAGAGTCTCCAGTTCAGAATCAGCCCCTTCTATTTTCCTAGAATCATTTAGCAGATGTAATTTAAATGCCTTTTGCCAAAATTCTTCAAAAGGACACGAAGAAGACTCTAAATAAAAGCCCACAGGTTCTTCTCTTACATGACTGTCATTGGTGCTAGGTAGTATTCACATGAACTTTAAGATTCTTTGCAAGAGAAAGCATGGTTTGCATAGGAAATAGAAGATTTTTGGAGTCAAGAAGACATTGATTGAATCCCATGTCAAGCACTCTATCTGAGTGCCAGGCTATAGTTGTGTTAGTAACCTGGAAAACATTTTTCTCCAAAGCAGGATAATCTGAGGGAGGTATTAATGACCTGTTATTTTTATGTGTGTTTAATGGGATAGAATGAGAGAAAATAGGAGGAAGGAGTGTTGGGCAGAAAAACACAGCCCTTACACTGTTGTTCCCATCTTTTTTTTTCCCCCCCTTTTTCCTTCCCTGAAACTCCTGGGACCACTGAGAACAATAAAACCTCTAAGGAGGTAATTTCTGGTTGTGTAGAAGTGTCTTCTGTGTCCAGTGATGTCAAAAGTTCACTCACTAGCTTGGGAGCGTCAGGATGGCCCTGGCCATCTTCCAACTATATACACTCCACAGGTCAATGCTGAAAGCCGGGGGACGTTCTCCCAGTTGATGATGGTCATAAACCCATGGCCTTTGGGATCCTCTTGTTTCTTTCTGTGCAATTTCATCATATTCTTTACTGTCCCCACTGAGCCAGACACAGACATGCTTCTATGCCCTGTGTCTTCTCTGGGTCATTGGATACAGAGTTAGGAATCAGAAAGGTTACCAGGAGGTACTGGATTCCTGGTGAAGATTTAGCATTGAGTTTTCTGGTGAGAATTCAACCCCAAAAGAGGTGATTGTGAGAGCTTACCTTCTATCATTAGTAGAACCTCACACTTTCTGCCAAATATACTCCCCAGTGGAAAATAAATGTGGATAAGGGAGGGTGGCTAAAATGGCCAGTAGCCTGTTATCTCTTTCCCAAATTACTCATGAGCTTATGTGTAGAGTTCAGATAATATAATAATCCCACATTTTACTTCCTAATTAATACTTATTATATATATGTATATACATATATATATATATATATATATATATATATACACACACACATACATACATATCTACTATGTGCTAGCACATACCTACCATTCCTACTAGCTGACCTTAGTGTTTCTAGTTACTACTGTCATGCCGCCTTATATGCGTTATATGATTCTATCATCATCTAACTTAGATGAATAGTCCACTCACTAGATAAATACTTTTCCTTTTCCTAGCCTGTCTTTTTGGTTCTCTACTCTGGGACCCACTTCCTTGTTCAGCTTTACCTACAAGTTTCAATCTCAGTTGGAGCTTAAGCTCCTCCAATTAACCAATGGGGGGTGATTTAATAGTAACTATTTGCATATAGACATTTAACCAATGAGGGGGGTGATTTAAAAATGACTATTTGCATATAGACATGAGTCAAATACAATAGAAATTCCTTGTGACTCTGGTGAATTTGAAATTGATTAAGAACAACTCAAGATTCCCCCCCTCCCCTTGAAAATAAAACCATCCCCCAGTTTTTAAATTTTTTCTAATATTTTTCTTGAATCTCTATCCCTGCTCATAGGCTGGAAATACACCAGCAATAAACACCACAGCAAAGACAATACATTTTAAGCTTTTCCATTAAAGGTAAATTAGTGTCTTCTTGTTTAAAATAGCCAGGTGTGGTGGTGCACACTTGGAATTCCAGTACTTGGGAGGCTGAGATAGGAAGATCACAAGTCCCAGGCCGGCCTCAGCAACTTAGCAAGAACATCAGCAACTTAGCAAGACCCTGTTTCAAAATGAAAAAAATAGAAAATAAAAAGGGCTGGGGGTATAGCTTGGTGGTAGAATGCCCCTGTGTTCAATACCCAGTTACCCCCCAGAAAGTATTTTTTGGATAAACTCTGTTTCTTCCCACTTAGTGGTCTTCATTTGATAAACTTTTTCTTTCTTTCTTTCTTTCTTTCTTTCTTTCTTTCTTTCTTTCTTTTTCCTCTCTCTTTCTCTCTCTCTCTCAGTATTTTTTGGATAAACCGTTTCTTCCCACTTAGTGGTCTTCATTTGATAAACTTTCTTTCTCTTCTTTCTTTCTTTCTTTCTTTCTTTCTTTCTTTCTTTTTCTTTCTTCTTCCTTTTCTCTCTCTCTCTCTCTCTCTCTCTCTAAGTATTTTTTGGATAAACTCTTGTTTCTTCCCACTTAGTGGTCTTCATTTGATAAACTTCCTTCCTTCCTTCCTTCCTTCCTTCCTTCCTTCCTTCCTTCCTTCTTTCCTTCCTTCCTCTCTCTCTCGCTCGCCCTCTCTCTTTCTCTCTCTCTCTTTCTCTCTCTCTCTCTCTCTCTCAACTTCTCTGTCTTTCAAGGGTCTACTCACTCCCTTTTTCTGAAATCACCAGGGTACACAAACAATTGCCCTCGACATCACACCACTGGCTGAGAGGCCTTGGGTCCCCGTTGTCTTTGTTGATGGTCTTCATTTGAAGCACAGCTGATTTCCGTTGGTGTATATGAGTGTGGTGTCTCTTCCTGCTGCCTCTTCTGGTGATGTGTTTGGGCTGAAGGAGCTTGTGGTTTGGACTGCTGCAGGACACTTGGGCATCTCTCTCTGCGCTTGGCTCCTCGGCTCAGCTTCAGCTGGTGTTTCTGCCTCTTGGGACTCACGGGCTTCAGCGCCCTCCTGGTTTTGAGCTGCTCTGGTCCTCAGCCTGCACTTCCGCTACCCTCATGCCTGGGAATTTCCGAATCTTTCCCATGCTATGAGCAAGCAATCGGGAGAGGAGGGAGCCACCTGGACTGTCCATTTAGACACCTCATTCCACAGATAATACTCTCTTGTTCCTGCAACATGTGGTACCTGATGGAAGGGAAGTGGAGCGCCAACTTAGATGTTCTTGGATTCTCCTTCAAGCTACATGGGATTTTCATTGTTGCTGTTCTTGTTGAGTTTCTGCCATCTTGAACTTTCTATCTATTGCCCCTCCAGGCCCGTGCTTAGGGCATTAGGGCACTGAGTACCAGAGAATCAACAACATCACCCAGGACTTATCCCTTTGAGATTTTTCTAAAATTAATTGTTACCTGCTTACAGAGGCCAGAGGAATTTTTCCTTCCTCTGTGTAGAATTTGTGCCTCCATGAGATTCTCTCTTTTTTCTATAGAATAAAGCTCTGTGCTCACAACTTCAAGCTTTGCTCTTAGTATTTAAAAGTAAGGCTTTGGAATTTGGCAAAGCATTTTGTCCCTAAACAAAGCCTGGCTTTTAAGACTGTTAGGCTATGGACCCAAGAAAATATTTTTTTCTTGAAGTTTAAAGCTTAACAATGATTTCTTTATTCTGGGCAGCATCTGACTTTCCTCACAAATGAAAAGAAGCCATTAAGTCAGAAGCCAGAGGCAGTATGATTTATGGGGATGGAAGAATCATTGTTTTAAACATTTGAAAATAGAATTTTCTCTATAGGAGCAAGGGAAATATTTCATTCCTGAATGCCTAGTGCCTAGCTCAGCATCTGCTATACAGTAGGCACTCAATAAATGTGTCTTGGATGAAAGGACAGTCTTGTGAGCTTTTTTTCCAGATCATACTTTATAACACAATTTTGGTCTCAGTTTGTGTGAAATCAACTCGAGGATGTCTATGAAGCATATCTGCACTGGGCTCGATGTGGGGAGCCAGGTGTACCAGGCCCACCTAACTCCTTGACCTGGGCTGCTGTCACCTCACTCCTAACACAGTCACTCCTCAAGTGTAGCATCTGTCCAAGCAGCATCGGCACCACCTGAAAACTTATTAAAAATCCAAATTCCATGCCTCATCCTGGACAAACTGAATCAAGAACTCTGAAGTGGGACCCAGCAATTTATGGTGCAACAAGCCCTCCAGGTGATTCTATGTTTATGTCCAACACTTTCTAGCACCTGTGTAGCCAGCGAATGCTCCCAGGGCAGGACTTCTTATGGCTGTCATTGAGGCCGCCTGATAGGAACCTCCGCCTTATACTTGTATTCTATTGGAGTAGATGCTCAGAGGTTTGGCTTCTAGGATTGACCAGGTAGCACCACCTGGAAGTGCCCAGGGAGTTAATGCCTTGGATAGATACACACAAGGTGATGGGTGAGAGTCTCTGAGAAAACTCAGGCCAGTCAGCTTGATCTTCTTGTACACAAGGTTGATGTAAATTTAAGGCTATCTACATGCGAACATGTGACCTAAGACCCACATCAAAGGCCTGTTCTCAATAAGACATCATTCTATAATTGAGATTTTTTTCCAGTCCCCTGTCCCTGATCACCAGATTCTTACTGCTTTTGTTAGCTTAAGTCCACAAAAGTCTAAACTGCGTTATTAGCATTTTAAATTTGGACTTCCTAAAGATAATAAAAGAAAACGTCGAGTAGCTAAAATTTCACTGTAGAATGTATAAGGTAAATTCACTTAGGAGTTCAAGTAAGCATGATTATAAGCCACATACAAAAAACTCCTCCCATGTATAGCATGTTTCTAATGTTAATTTTTAGTACATTTTCACTAAATAACTGGTGAAAACCTTAGGGGAACACCTCTGCTCTGCTATTTTTCTCTCGTTCTGGCTTTTAGCCATCCAATGAATCTGTTCTATGTCCCATCTGTTCTAAGTCCCAAGATGTTTGCATTTGAATGTTTCCCTGTCCTCAGCCTAATCATAGACACTTCAGTTATTTGTCAGTAGTGTTCAAAGTTCACGTTGAGCATAGAAAAGCTTCATCAACAGTATGTGCATAGCTTTGTCCTCTGCTTAATACCTACTCTAAATTTCCACTCAGTCCTGAGACTTGAGGAGGTTTGCTTTTCTAATGGTTGCTCTCTGCCCCTCAGCGACCTTTCCTCTCTGGGTTTTTATCATCGTTCACGCCTCCTCTTTGTTTTGGATACTTGGATTTCTGTGACATTGGTTCCTCTGCATTGGATAGCTGCACAATTGTTCCTTTGATGGGGAAAAAAAAAACACCTTCTAATCTGACGTCACCATGGAAGTGCTGCTCCAGCCCCCTGCCTAGAAGTCACTTCCTGGACATGCTCCTGTGTCAAATGTCTCCCATTTTGTGTAGCTACATAAAATATTTTTGTTTCACCTTTCGTATGTATAACTATGAAAATCAACTGGAAAGTGATTTCATCAGTAACATAGGGAGAGATCTGCTGACAGCATAACTGTGAAGAGGTTTGGGGCCTTTAGAGAGAGAAAATATGGAGTAGTATGTTTGGGTCGTAAGCCAGCCAAAGTATGCTTGCCAAGATCAATGTCCACAAGGAGAATGAAGAGCAGGATGTAGTGAACCTTGTGTCTGTGGTTTAAGGCATCCATTTAGTGGGGTTGTCATCCCTTGGAATTGAGACTAAGGAGATGGAAAACCAGGATGGCACGTGGAAGGTGCCGAGGCCTCCTGAAGGTCACAGTGACAGCACAGGTATTTGTGGAGCCCACTGCAGGGAGAAAGAGAGGGAGTGCCAAGAAGAGACCAGCTGCGTGGAAGAGTTGCCTGAGCAGAGGCCAAAATGAGGATTAGCAGTTAGTGCATGTGAGCATAAGTCTCATCAAAACCCTTTGATGTTACTGTTTCTAAATTAAGAGTGCTCAAACCCTAGGAAATTACTCTCATTAAAAATTCCTGGCCCATGTCACAGAGATTCTTGTCCTTTATTTCTAGGGTCAGTCCCAGAAGTCTCCTGTTTATCTAGTGGCCCAAGTGAACTTCTCTTATTTTCAAAAAACACTGATCTTCAGGATAAATGGCAGATTCCTGACTATAAAACTTAGGGGCCGCTAAGATTTTTCAAGGCTGCTCAAGCTCTTTTCCTCTATGAAATAATTTTGTTGGAGTGCTGAGGATTGAACCCAGGGGCATTCTACCTCTGAGCTATATCCCCAGCCCTATTTTTATTTTTTACTTGGAAACAGGATCTTACTAAGTTTCTGAGAGCCTCGCTAAATTGCTAAGGCTGACTTTGAACCTGTGATCCTCCTGTCTCAGCCTCTCAAGTACTGGGGTCACAGGCGTGCACTACCACACCCAACTGAAATAATTCTTAATGTCATCGAGTATAGCAGAACTTTCTTTCTGTATATCATTTCTCTCCAAAGCATCATCGCAGAGCTTTAAAAGCATAAGGACAGCTGCTCATTTACACGTATGTGTCTTCTTCTACAAGACACAAAATAGGGACTGCCTCTTGCTTCTGATTTCCCAGTGCTTAGCACAGTGTTGAGTAATGAACAAGCTCTCAAAAATCAGCTCTACTATAGCTATAAATGTCACCATTGTCACCAAGAGAAAGTTGTTCCCATCTCTTTAGGTGAGCAGATATTACTAACTTTTATTACAAATCAATTATCAAATAAAAAATTAACACAGTAGACTATATTGTCACCATTTCTTTCCTTTCTTGTGATATCCTTGTCTGACCTGCCATTGGGTAATGGTGATAACCAGTAGGAGACTCATAAATTGAATTGGGAAATTGAATTGGCAAAGACTGGTTCTTCCTCTGTTTTCTGAAAGATGTTGTGTTGGATTGATTTTCTTTTTTCTTTTCTTCTTTTTAAACCTAAATGTTGATAGACTATAGCAGTGACATCATCTGGGCTTTGACTTTTTTTTCATTTTTTTCCTCTGGGGAGATTTTTAATTATGAATTTCTTGATACAGGTCTGTTCAGATTTTCTGTTAAGTTTTGAGTCAGTATTGATAATTTGAGTCTTTCTAGAAATGTGTCCATTTCTTCTAAATTCTGTCTATTTTTTATATAAAATTTCTCATATTTGTGTGTAAATCGGTATGTTCCTTATATTCTGTATGTATTGCAGGCATGAGCCATGAGATGTATCAACCTAGCTAAGCTGTAATATTCAGTTATTTAGTCAAGTACTAAGCTAGGTATTGCAATGAGGGTATGTTGTAGATGTGGTTAACATTTGCAATCAGTGACTTTAAGTAAAGGGCTTTATGCTTGATAACAATGATTGGCCTCATACTATCAATTGAAGGCCTGGTGAGCAAAAGCTGAGGTTTCTCAGAAAAGAAGTTTTGCCTCAAGAAAGACTACAGGATCGATTCCTGTCTGATTTTCTAGTCTTCCAGCCTTCCCTACAGATTTTAAATTTGCCAACCCCATAATAGCTTGAGCCAATTACTTAAAATAAATCACATACACGTTCATACTTTATTGTGTTTCTTTCTCTGCAGAGTACTGACTGACACCTCTGATTATTCCTTAGCTCTCTGGTCCCATTGTGTTACACTGTACTCTCCTTTTATCAATTTTATTGAGGCATATATATATATATATATATATATATATATATATTCTTTGTGGTACTAAGGATTGAATCAAGGGGGCATTCTACCTCTGAGCTATACCCCCAGCCCTGTTTTATTCTTTATTTTGAAACAGAGTCTCACTAAGTTGTAAAGGGCCTCACAAATAGCTGAGGCTGGCCGCGAACCTGCGATCCTCCTGTCTCAGCCTCCCAAGTACTAGGATTACAAGTGTGCACCATTACGCCTGGCTTGAGGTATAATTTAATGATATAAAATTTCCACATTTTAATGTACCTTTTGATGAGTTTTGAGAAATGTGTACACTTGTGTAATTATGCCACAAACAATTTACAGGTGCTTTACTCTTGAAGATGGTAGATTGCCTTATATATCTTGAGACTCTCCCCCCTAGCAGAGCACCCACTAGAAGACTGAGTATTCGAGATGACTCCGTTTTAGCTATTTTATGTGTTATATGTATTTGCTCAACAAATGTTGAAAGTATAACCCATTGGTATCTCCTCTGCTTATTCTGTTATTCCGGGCTGTTCCATTAATATTTGGCCTTTAGAAGTCTGAAGACCATGGAAGAGAAAGTAATGAAACACACAGAAACGTTTGTTTACCCACAAACTCTAAAGAACACGCATCACAATTTTCCCCAAGAACTCATAATCATCAAGCTCCATGCTGATCACAGGAAGCGATAAAAACCAGTATTTCCCAACACAGGCAATGTCTGACTAAAGAGAGATGCCAGTCTCCCTTTTTGTAAGCACCCCAATCTATATGTGAAGGTATCTTTGTTCCTTTTTTCGACTTGATTCTTGGGGGTGGAGTAGGAAAAGAATGTTCCAGACCCAGTCATCAGTTGGATGAGGCAGAGTTGAGGAAGAGAGAGGCATCGATGAGGATTCCAGCTTTCTATGTTGAAAGCACTGGTGTCATTCACCAAAGGAGTAAGAAATATAAGCAGTTTAATTTTTATCTGAGTGAGAATGACAGGGGACATTCACTTTTTTCCTGTCCAAGGGTGACTTAAGATTGAATGTGCCACAACTCAGAAGAGCATGAAAGAGTGTGCATATATTTGACCAATGGCCAACAGCTCAGTGTGCTTCATATGGATGGGAAAGTAGAAGAAAAAGCCTTAATGTGGTGAGATAAGGAGAGACCAGCTACCTCCTAACACCTTGGCTATTGGTAAGGGAGGAATTCAACCATTATGAAAATGACCTTTAATGCGCTAAGCAGCTTGATAGCTTTCAGTTCACTGTTGCTCATTTCTAATCGATGGGAACCTGTCTCGTAAAGGTGATGACATGTAGGCCTCTCAAATTTTCCTTAGAAGTCATACTCAAAGATGGGCCACAGTGGGCACAGTACCCCAGAGAAAGCCATCGTTGTATATTCTTTGATTGCTAATGACACTTTGACTTACTCATAAATGAATTCAGCATAGATAAGAATTCAATTACTGTTTCATTTTTAAAATCAGAATGTCTCAAAACTTAATTACCTGCTGTTGTACAAAGTATCAAAATAATTAAAAACCCTACTGAATATTTAAGATGCATTTAAAGTTGATCAATATACATTCTGTGAAAAAAAATCCATTGATAATAGACAGTTCTTAGTTTTCATAATTTATAACTATATTGTCTTGAAACAGTATCTGAGAACAAAATACATTTACACCAATGATTTGAGAAATAGTCAGGATAGCCACTATTTAGTGAGTACCCACCTTATCTCAGCAGCTTCACCACCTTATATCCTGAGTATAACCTAGGAAGTTAAGGATTACAATTCCCATTTTATTAATAAGAAAACAAAGCTTCAAATATCTTAAATAATAATCCTAAAATCACATGGTTAGTAACTGGTAGGGCTAGAATTTGAATCCTTAGATGTCAAATCTCTACCCTTATGTCCTTTCTATTCACCTTTCCAATCAGTAATTGAATATATCGGATTAACGTTTGACCAAAGATTAAAAGCCACTTATTCTTCCAGTTGCTATTTGGTTTTTCTTCCTGGGAAGAAAAAAATAGATGTGTACTTCTTTTGCCTATTAACTTGCTCAGTGTACTATTTTTAAGGCAAATAATATATTTTTATTAATTTTTTAAAATCATAGCCAGCCATCACCTAACATTTTAAAAGAGAGATTAAGACAAGAAATATGGAGTCATTAGTGATAGCGCCATAAAAAGGTCTTAATCAGACAAAGCTATTTTCCTCTTTGTTCCCTAATGAGTCTGCACCTCAAACTCATTGGTGCATGGCAATTAGACATCATAGTGAGGTTCTCTGTGTTTAAAACATACATGACACAGCTCTCTGCACACTTCCCTCCACATCCTACCCCGTTCCCCCCCTCCCCACATGAGTCAGTGAGATTAGTAGCGGCACCTTCACATATTGCCGTAGTATTATTTGAACTGTTTCCTTCCCAGTCTAGTATTCATAGTTGCTGTTGTTGAAGTTTGTGGTGCTTAATAAATGGCCACCAGTTTAAAATAGACTGAAAATCAACCAGAACATTGAAGACGTTCCACATAGGTAGAACAGAGTCTTATATGGGTTTTAACCCCTAAATGAGAGATTCTGACTACATATTATGCCAGATATCAGTATTTACAAAATTCACTTACCATAAATTTATTGAGCAACCAACTAACCTATGAGTACATACAAGTTTATAAGAACAAAAAGCTAACGTGATTAACACACACACACACACACACACACACACACACACACACACATACACCATGCTTCAGTACCAAGGAGTCTACATGTTGCTATGGTAACAGAGAGGGAGGATCACCCATCTGGACCTGAGGTGTGGTTAGAAGGGATGCCTGATGTGGCTCTCAAAAGTTATTAAAGAGAGAATATGAGGAGGCATTCTTAATATAAAAACAAAGGCCAAAGGATGGAAATGTGAGAAAGCAACTTTGTGTACGGATACATCAGTTTTTCACTATTTAAGAGAACCAAAAGGGGGAAAAATCATGAAATTTTGAATTCTAAGAGATACTAGAGTTTAGCACAATTTCCTCATCTAATTCAAGAGTTCTTACTCCAGGGCCCAGAATATTACTCAAAAACAACATTCTTCCTGATATTTCTCTATATTTAACTTACATTACTGACACTTTAAGAAAAAAGAGAACCCAATATGAAAATAGAAACTCGAGTCCCAGAATATAATGCTTTAAAAACCGCACCTCTGTTTTTTGGATTCCCCATGGTGCATAGAACTTTCCTAGGGACAAAGTAGATACTCTGTGCAGAGGAGCTGACTGCCAGAGCGGCACCCTGGAAGCAGTTCAATAGGAAAAGCAATCATTTCAGTGATTCCATGGAAATGCAGCCTTGCTCATTTCTGCGATGCTTATTGATGCTGAAGGACTTGCTAACTGAATGTGCAAGCAAGATGAGGCAGCCAGGCCCTTCACAGCTCATGCAATCTGAGGAAAAGCCACCGGCTATTTGTAAGGGTGACTGCATAATGTTTGGCTTTTAGTGCAAATTACTTATAGGTTCTTATTTGCATCAGGGTAAACTATAATGTTAAGGTGGGTCAGGGCTAAAGTTACAAGACACATCCAACCGATTATATAAAGAACCTCACTTTACATGCATTGGAATACCTGGCAACTGGCTTAGAAGTATGGAAATTTTAGAGCTAAAATGATCCTTATAAAGTACCGACTCCAATCCCTTTTTTATTAACTGATGAGAAAACTATAGTTCAGAATATTTTCTTCTTCCCTCAAATTGTCCCAAGTGTTGGCTCACTTCATTAATTTTACTGGCCAGCAGGCAAGCCTTCCAAATTGATCACACTGAAAGTCCTAGCCCATAATACAGACTTATTTCTAAACCAGTGCTTCCACAAATATAGAAAAGTCCACTGTGTTTTGTCAAAACAACACAAAAAAGAATAAACTTTGAAGGGTCCACATTATCTGCCTCTTTAATATTTGTCTATAAAAATACATATGTTCTGACTAATAGATTTAATAGGTTAAACTCATACTATATGTTCCTAGTAAGAGGACCTAGAATTATGCTAACGCTAACATTCCCCCCACACACTCCCATAGTACTAGGGGTTGAAGCCAGTGGTGTTCTACCTCTGAGCTACATCCCTAGCCCTATTTTATTTTTATTTTGAAACAGGGTCTTGATGAGTTACTGCACAATGGGATGCTAACATTTTAAAAGAGAGATTAAGAAAAGAAATATGGAGTCATTAGTGATAGCACCATAAAAAGGTCTTAATCAGACAAAGCTATTTTCCTCTTTGTTCCCTAATGAGTCTGCACCTCAAACTCAACAAAAATACGACCCTACCAAAAATGTTTCAATATAATCCATCCTGAGTATAAGGAAATTCCCTGTTTTTCTTATGAGAGAAGATTAAAGGAAAGTTTTAAGCCAACTCTATTTGTTCATTCAGTATTTGCTGAATGCCTACCACATGTCAATCACTGTCTGATGCACATGGAATCCAAAAGTAAACAAAACATACAAGTCTCTTACTCTCATGGAAATAGAAACTTTAAATGATGTAGATGAATTCATTATAGTAGTATAAAATTTAATCTACTTAGTTGCACATGCGTATTCCATATTCTATCCATTAAAGTCAATTTTGAACATTGCTTTGTCCAATCTCCCATTTGAAACACAATTGTGTTCTAACTTCTGCATTAAAATTTAAGAGCAATTTAAAAAAATCATCATTAAAGCCATGTTTGATTCACCTGGAAGTTTTATAAAGAATATGATTTTCATTATAATCTAACTTTGAGATAATGATGTTGTGCTACAGGAATTCATCTACATAACAAAATCACTATTGTTTTTTCATTTTTCCTGTGGGTGGATATTCACAGTTTCATTAAAGTGTAACTACTTACTATAATGCCCTTTTAAATAATTGCTGAAAGGCTTCTCTACAATGACATCCAATGATAGGAATAGTGATGTCATACTATAGAAGTAATTACTACATTTGTGCTTAATTTATTTGTTCTTTTTTTCTTTTTTATTTTATGGTATTGGGGATTGAACCCAGAGACAGTCTACCTCCAAGCTATATCCCCAGCCCTTTAAAAATATTGCAACAGGGTCTTGCTAAGTTACTGAGGCTGGCCTTAAACCTGTGATACTCCTGTCTGTCTCCCAAGTACTGGGATTATAGGCATGCACCAGCACATCTGGCTTATTTGTTCTTTTGTTGTTGTTGTTGATTCTTCAAGTTGACCTCTACAAACATGGAAATTACCACTGATGTTATTTTGTGGTAAGGAATCTTCCCAAACAGTTTTGTTCTTTATAAATAAAGCAATTGAGAAAGCTTTCCCTTAAATACTACAACTTGGATAACTCCTTTTCCAAGGGAGAATTTTTGAGGGAAAAGCAGTTCACTCTATATTTAGACATATAATAAGGTAGAAACATCCATTTTAATGATTGTACCTTTTCTGTTTTCTCAAATTCCTCCTTTGGGACCCTTTTAACAAAAGGAGATAAACATTTTAATGGACATGATGTACATACATAAATTTATCAATGCCAATCACATGCACAAGGAGGTGGGGGAGGGGGAGGGAGTGGGGTGGGCAATGGGGGAGGCTCACCAAGCGCTGTGTGCATGTGTGCCTCTATCACTCTGAACTTCATCCTGATGTATGATTATAATGCACCAACAAAATTAAAAAATGATATAAAGGTAATATGTTTTGGTGTCGGTATCTTTATAATTCTGTTTGTTCATGGTGAAGTCAATGCACGATAGATAATCCTGCTCTTGACCAGCATTACTTACATTCAGACAGTGGGAGGATGTCTAGTTGACTGGGCTTCCTTGTTCTTTTGACAGAGGGACAGATTCATCAACAGCCATGTAGCAGAATGAGGACCTGGTTTTATGTGCAGTTGCTGGAAGAACCACTTTCAGCATAAAGCCTGTGTAGAATTGTTCTATCATCAGTTGTTCATTGAGCACCTACTGGGAATGATTAAAACAATTCTCGAGTACCTTAACCCGTGTGTTCCCAGCCTGGGTTTACTCCTCTTCATATTCCTAGCCATCGACCAGAGATGTTTCTATCGCTTTTTAAAGGAGGATAGGCTGACCTAGGATTTAGTTCCAAAGCCAAAGTGTGAATTACATTTTTTTGCCAATCATCAATGTGTTAGTTTAGCCATTGCAGTATGAATGTGATGGAATTAGCCTTCAAATTGTTATTCTTTTAAGCAGGTAAACTTTCTTACTTAGCACAGGGTTATAATATAATCCCAAGATCAATGCTGACAAAATAAAACATTTTTATGTATCTATGATTTGGAAAACTCTAAAGATGATTGATTTGGGAAAAAATGGGGACATGCATCCTAAAAACTGTATGCCTTCTGTTTTATTTCAGTATACAGTCAAATCATAAATAACCACTGTCAAAATATGTCATCATACTGCTGAGATGTTATGCATCTTGCCTTTCTGTAATAAAAACTCTGCATATATTTTCTTCTATAAAAATTTGTTGCTTCATGCACAAAAACACACAACTTGATATTCCATAGAACTATTAATGGTCCATCTCTAGAATTATGCAGATTTAGAGGCACAGTACAGAATAAAAGTAATATTTTTTCTTTAAGTCATAGAACTGGCAAATTGCTTCATAATCTGTCCTTGCTAGGATAGTTTCTTTTGAATTAATAACCTATTTTCAAGGCTTCTTGCGAAAGTAAAATTATAAGTCAAAATGGATCACACAAATTAGATTTGTTTGTTTTGCATATTTTGAATTATGCTAGAAATAATCAGATATTATTCTCTTACAGTCTTTTAAGAATGTAATCAAATGTAATAATGGCCATAATTCAATAGAGCAATAGAAATTTAATGCAATCTCTACATAGTATGTGACAACTTTGTCTCATATTAATTTTCTCTTCAATGCTAAGAAAAGGACTAACTAAATAGACCAAAGGAAGTTTTAGAATTAAAATATATATAACGAAAACTGGTACCTTTTGAAAGGATGATGTCACAATTGAATATCATACAGTAGTGGAGTGACTGTTAAGTGGACATATTTAAAATTATATTCATTTAACACTGATCCCCTCAGGGCCCATTAGGACTCAATGGTTAGCTTCAAAGAGAAACTTGAGGTGTTTCTTTCTAAACTCACAACTTATGATGTCCAGGCTTACACAAAAACCTTTGCCAGCACTTGCATTGTCTTGAGCCCTAGTGCTCTGTTCCAATCTTCAGACCAGTGTGGTAATTACAAGCCAGAGAGACCCGGTTACATCTATGTCCTGCCCTGGCACTGCAATCAGAAATCATTTCTCTTTCCTCTGACTTTCTATAACAATAACAATGTGGTTTCTGTTGCAATAATCTAACATTCTACCTTGAAATAAGGTATTCCAGTTCATCTCTTTTTCCTTCTGCTAGATTTCATATGATTTGAAAGGTAAGGATTGTGCATGATTTACTACTGTGACTCTCAATACCATTTAAGTCTGGACCATCCACAGAGTATGTACCCATCTATGTGGACTGAAGGAATCTAAGAAACGAAATAAAGGTGTTTTTAGAGAGTTAAGCAAGAAGTACTAGAGAACTCAACAATCAACCAAACAGAAAAGTTATATAGCCTATAGAAGTTAAATTATACAGCCGGGCGTGGTGGCGCATGCTTGTAAGCCCAGTACTTTGGGAGGCGAAGACCGGAGGATCCGGGTTCATAGCCAACCTCAGCTCTCTCTATCTCTCTCTCTCCCTGTCTCTCTCTCTCTCTCTCTCACACTCTCTCTCTCTCTCTCTCTCTCTCTCAGTGAGGCCCTCCGCAACTTCGTGAGACCCGGTTTCAAAATAAAGTATAAAAAATAGGGCCGGGGGTGTAGTTCGGAGCTAGAACCCCTCTGGGTTCAATCCCCGATACTGCAAAAAAAAAAGAAGTTAAATTATAGAAAACTATAGAGTTAAGAAATGCTAATCAGAATTTACTCAATTCTACCATAACTAGCCTAATTTAGGTATACAAAACAACAGTCCATCAGGTTAAGAAGACAGTCCTTTCCCCAAAGTCTCTTTTTTAAAATATCACCTCCTATTACTGGTCATAGTAACTTTGACTCCAAAGTATTTAACTAAGCAAGCTAATATCTGATGTTTTAAGAATTAATGACTAGACTACTATTTCCTAATCATGCCTGGTGCTAACAATTAGTTAAGCATGCTACTCAAAATATGATCCTTCAACCAGTAGTTTTGGTATCCTTAGAGAATGGCTAGAAATGTAGACTTCTAAGAGCTAGCTCAGATCTGCTGAACCAAAGTCTACATTCCTCAAGTTCCCCTGGTAATTAGTTTGTGCATTGAAAAGTTTGAGAAATACCTTGGTACTCATTCAAAGCCCAGATTCTCGGACTTTCTCCTGAAGATTTGGTGATGGTTCTGCAAACCCAAGTTTTTAGTGATTATTTTTTTAAATCATAAAACATATTTACAAACTACAAAAGTAGTCCAGTCACAGACAGAATGTTCAGATGACGACCTCACGAGTTTACTTCTTCTTACACAGTTGTGTTATACAAGTACAAGGGAAGAAATCAAGAAAAGGAACAAGTATCTCTTATGGAAGTGTTGGTCCCACATGGATAATCTGCAATTGGGATGTTTGATATTTCTGAATCACAAATCTGTGATTAGGAAATATTTTATTTTTTAAATTTAGCTCACTTTGATAGAGGTATTCTAATATTATATTTTATACTTTCCTTTGGAATCATAATTTATTCTTTTTGTGTGTGTGTGGTACTAGGGATTGAACTCAGGGGCATTCTACCTCCGAGCTACCCCTCCAGCCCTATTGTATGTATTACGTTGAAACAGGGTCTCACTAAGTTGCGGAGGGCCTCACTAAGTAGCTGAGGCTGGCTTTGAACCTGTGATCCTCCTGTCTCAGTCTCCCAGGTACTGGGGTTACAAGCGTGTGCCACCACGCCCGGCTTATAATTTATTCTTTAGGGGTGATATCATTGCTTATTTGTGCTGTACTGTTATAAAACCGGGTATCCTGGGACATCTCAGGTGTGTAGAGATGACCCCTCATGTAAGAAATGATCAAAACAGATGGACAGAAATTATTTTATATGTACATAGAAAGTATGTGTGTGTGCATGCATAATTTAATAACTTCCTATATTTATATTCATAAACAAAAATTCATGTATACAATTTGATGTCTGTGTGTTTAATACAGATCAACACAGAACAGTCTACTAGAGTGAATGTTTTATCAAAAGCCTTGGGGGAAGGGATAACTTTAAAGTCAGGATTTTTTCCTTTCAAATTTTATAATCACTTTAAGGCTCTAACGATTTATTTATTTAGTTGGATCTATTGCCAAAATAATGAAGGACAGACCTGAATCAAAAACACTATAAATTTGCTTCCAGCTCTTGCCGGAGTGAGAATAATTCGTTTCAAAGCGACACAATGGCACCAAGGTGAATGGTTCTGGCGAATCACAGGCCTTCCTGGAAAAGTTGTTTGGAACTAAAAAGCATTTAGCACCGAGAATATACTAGAAGATTTGCTCCTGTGAAAATAACAGCCTGACAAACAGACTATGTGCTGAGAACAGATCCCTTTATTCTCCGCTACAAGGGCTCAGTGGAAACAGAGCCAGATAGCCATAAACAAAACTTTCTCCTTCTCCTCCTCCATGGAACTTCCTTCCTGTTCTGCAGCCACATTTGACAGGTAGCCAGGGGAGGCCTCTGTGTGATGTTATGAGTGTTGCTTGAGTTCATGGTCATGAATGCTGATGTTTAGGATTGTTCTGGAAGGTTGCCTCCAGCTTTCCTACTTCCTCCAAAACACCTCTTTTCTTTGTCCACAGGCGTACTACTTGTCTGTATAATGATTTCTCTTACTTCTCATAAACATGCTTTCCTTATTGCCTCACTAGTTTTTGTACCTAAGTCTTAATATTCAAATTCCTTGGAGTGGGGACAGTGCCACTTAAATCCCATATATACTACTTAGGAAGTATTAGGTAGTCAGTATACTTTGTCTAGATGTAATGAGAAGTGCTCTTGGGTAGTTTAAAATTCATTCCACAAATATTTATTCAATAGCTACCATACAATATGAGCTTTTCTAAGTGATAGGAACGTAAGATAGATGTGGTTCTTTCTCTTAGCTTAATTGAATGGCAGAGATGAGCAGCATGATAAATATTAATTAATTACTTGAGATGAATGGCATGATAAATATTCTGGTGGAAGAAGGAGAGAGCATATTAGCATCTAACCCGGAACTGGGAATGGAGGAAACTTTCCAGAGGAAGTACTGTCTAAAGCAAGAGTCTCACAGCCAGGAGTCAGAGAACAGAAGGTGGTGGGTACAGTCCCAGGCAGAGGGAAGAGAAGTACAAATCTCCTTCACTAGACAGAACATGGAAAGTGTAAAGACCTAAAAGAAGAAGTGCATCATGGTAGGGTGTGCATCGTAGTGTAAGAACACCTGGCATTTGTAAAATGCACACCCACTTTCTCCTGCATTAATTATCTAGCTTCTTACGGACAGCCACCTCAGCTGACATTCAAGTAAGTAAGGTTCATAGGGATGAAGTAAGTTCCTTGCTTGAAATTACGAATGAGATTCAACCTTCCCATGCTGAATGCTGAATTCACATTCCTGTTTATCCTTACCTTCCGCATTTTAATTTTTTTTTTTTGCCACCCAGTGTATAGAAACTATTAAATCAGGCATTTGGAGAAATCTAGTTCTTTCTTCAGCAGTTTTTATTTGTGAAAACACTTCTCCCTCTCTCTCTCTCTCTATTTCTTTTAAAGAAATACTATTTCCAGGGACTTTGAGACAAAAACCTTAAGGGAGATACCTGAAGAGGTCAATTAACTCAGGATTGACAATAATTAAAATCTAAATGATAAAAAGCGAGGTTTATTGGGTCATTAATCTCATAGAGAAGTACAGATTTAATGAGTATCAGGAAAGAGCACTTTTTAAGCAATTATTTCATGGGGGGAGGGAAATCTTACCCTAATTATCATTTTATAGAACTGCCAGTAGTAGTCTTCTTTAACAAATAATTGTGAGTTATCAAGTCTTCAGCTTTTTGTCACAGGTTGGCATTTAAACTATAAATAAGATAAACCTAAACTTTGCATTGAAAGCTAAATTCTCATGCTTTAAAGGTAGTGAGGCCCTGTGGGAAATATACCTGTTTGGAAACCCATCTGCTTACTTGCCACAAGGATATTACCTTCTTTAAGCCACAGTTTTCTGATTTATAACAAAATATAGCTTTAAAAGTCATTGTGAAGATTAAGTAAAAATTATCCAATTTATATTCATATAATATCTAGTTCATGATACATTTTTGAGTTTGTTCAATTCTTATTGAATTACCTGGTAGCTCCTCAAACTCAAAAGAAAAAGGAGACTTTGGACAGGAAGGCACTTTGTGGAATATAAGTTGTTATAGAAATGTATCTAGAACATGACCTGGCAAATAGATGGTGCTAAAAAAAAATATTTGGAAAGTAAGTTCACTACTGATTGAAGGGTACGTGAACCAGGTAAAGATTCAAAGCATTAATTTGGACAGAAAGCATCCTAAGGAAAGAGTGGTATGTATACAAGGCGATTGTCATAGGAAAAATCACTCAAAACTTGGAAATAATACAAGAGGAGGATGGTATGTATTCTCAAAGTCATACCTGTTTAGAAACCCTGCGCTCCATGGATTATTGAATTTCCTTTATTTCATTACTGTTGATTAGGGCCCATACTCTGTGACAGTTAACTCTCCATGTTAACTTGCAGATTTTTGTCTCATGGAGGAGCAAATTTCTCATGCAGATGCAAATGAATAGTTAGCCCCAATGGTTACAGTTTTATTGCCCTGTAGAACATTAACCTGTCTCCTCCCTGGCTCAGCAAGCTATTTTAGCACATCTCCTCTGCAAGGCTGCATAAATCTCTCTTTCTCAAATGGTGTTTGAATCTGCTTTACCATCCTGCTGGCTCCCTCACTTGTGAAATAAATAAATCTTTGACATATAGGCAGCATTCCACACTTGTAGAATGCGTTCAGCAGTTTGAAAATTAAGCTTGACAATTTTAAAGAAAATGTATCACCGTTGGGGGTTTCCAAGGGCAATGTAGGAAAAAGAGAAAAGGCCACATTTACAGCTTCAGCTACAAAACAGGATCCTTCATGCACGGGGGTGGGTCAAGACATGAGTATGATCTTATTCGTGAGAGTTCTTGGGCCTTATCTAGTTAGCAGAATGATGAAATAAGCGTTACTATTAAAAGCAAGAGAAAACAAATCACACAATTACTTTGAAATAATGCTATAAGTTAGGCAAATTGGGAGACAAGAATTATTGCTTGGGACAACATAAATATTCTAGTAATCATGTGTGGTGGGATGTGCTCTAGAGCCGGACCTCTCCCTGTATTTGTTCATTTGTTTTCTTTTGCTATAGGGGGAGGGGCCAGGGTTCCTTTCTGAAGGGGGCCAGGGCTTTCTGGATGGTGAAGAATCTTGGAAGCACTTAGAGTTTCTATTAGCAGGTTGATGGGGAAACCTTATCTATGGTTCAGGGAAGGGACAGTAATCTGATATTTTGGATACACAAGGTCTGAAAGGAGAAGCCTAGGAGAGGTGGGCAGAAGGAAGATGTATGTGATTCTGGGCTCTGAATTTGTGTCTCTCTGATTACTTAGCTCACCCCAGTCAAGAATGGGGTGTAGGATGGCACAGGGAAATACGGTAGACTTCTGTGAGTGGATATTGCATCCAAACCCATGGTTCTTCAGGTATCTGGGAACCAAAACTCTTTTTCCTAGTTCCAGGGTTTAGGTAGAGTGCTGCCCTGTGGACAGCGCGCCCCCTTGTGGTTGCAGCATGAGATGCACATCCATTCCTCTCATTCCCAAGTTTTTAAACCAGCGAGAATCTGGTGTCCAGGACTTATTCTCTGGTCAGGATTAGAAACTCAGGAACTGAGAGATGATAAAGTGAGTGATGAGGAGGTTATAAAAATGTCACTGTTCACCAAATTCTGGAACAGCTCAGAATACTGAGAATTAATAGACGTTTTTAAGTGAACAAAATTTTTTTCAAGGTCAAGGGATGAATAAATGATAAAGGACTTAAACAAATTGTGTGTGTGTGTGTGTGTGTGTGTGTGTGTGTGTGTGTGTTTCCAAGCAAAATAATATGTAATAGGGTAAAGACTAGCCCCAAAACATATTTTATTCTTATGGTAATACTATATTAGTATTATTTAGAATCAAAGGAGGAGCAGAAACTTGACACTTCGCTTTAAATCATCTCATAAAAATACCAAGACCTATATTAATTTCATATTACTACACTTTACCACAAATTTGGTGCCTTAAATCAATGCAAGTGTATTATTTTACAATGTTAAGGATTAGAAGTCTGAAATGGGCCTCAGTAAGCTAAACTCAAGATGTGGATGGGGCCCTATGCCTTCTGGAGGTTCTAGAGAAAAATCCTTTCGCTTTCCTTAGCTTGTAAGGGTTGCGTACATCCCTTGGCTCATGGTCCCCATTTATCTTTCAAGCCAGAAACAGCTTAAATAGCTTCTCTAGTCTTTCTCAGCCTGATACTAACCATTTACTTCTCTCTTCCACATTTAAAGGACCCTGTGATTATATTGGGCTCCCTGGCATAGTCCAGGATAACCTCTTTACACTGAGCTCAGTCCATTTGTAACCTTAATTTCACGTGCAACCTTAATTCTCCTTCAACATGCAAAATAACATATTCATCGTTTCCAAGGATTGGGATGTGGACATTGTAGGGTGGGGACATTATTTTTTGTGTCACAGGCTACAAAGGCACAGAAAACAAGACAACAGATAAGAAATATGAAATATGTTTCACTGGATCACAAGATAGCATTAAAAGATTTTATATTCATAGCCTCATTGACTTTTTAATATATTGTGAATGTTTATAAAAATCTGCGATTAATACTGGGAGTTTTCAAGTCAGTTTCTTCATGATTTGATATTGTGGTAAATTAGTTTGGGACAATTATTTTAAGTAGTTAATTTAATTTTTTTCTAAATAAAAGTAGACTTAAAGTCCTTTCAGTGATTATAAGATAATGCCTTCTTGTATAAATAACAAGAACTTAATAGAGAAATATATAAAGAAGAAAGGTAACTCATTAATGATCCTGTTATATAGAGACAACCCCAAGTGCATCTTAGAATTCCTTGTAGGTGTTTGATAGGGCTAAAAATATGTAACACTATGTATTTGTTCAGATAAATGATGTTTGTTCAGATAAATGTAATTATTCTTTATCCATGTCAGTTAAATATATGTCTGCATCATGATTTGTATTTGTTTTTTAGATCTCCTTTGTGTGATGTGTCATTTAAATAATTTCTCATTGTTGGACACTTCACAAAATTTCTATTTTTCTTTTAAAATATTACTTCAGTTAAAAGAAATAAAATAAATATCGTTATTAACATTTTTATATGTGTTTATTTGATGCATTTCTTGCTTATTTCCTTAGGATAAATTCTAGAAGTAGAGTAAGTGGTAACAGGTATCAATTTAAATTAGTTTTTTTCTTCAAGGACATACATGAATAAAACGGCTAATAAGTGTGCAGAATTACAATAACGGGATAATTTAAAATGAACCCCATATTGCAGAATAGTAAGAAAGACTTTTGCACGTGAAGTTTGAATGTTTATCATTCATGTAGTTGTGCTCTACTCTAGTACAAATTGATTTTATCAGGTTGTTCAAATCTCAATTTCATTCTTTCCTTGGGAATAGTTCATGTATCCTGAGGCTAAGAGGTGATGTGTTTCTTGCACAGGAAGTGAAAATGAGCCACAAAAGATGATTCCCTAGTTTGATGAGTAGACAGGTATGCAGTTAAGGGCCAGCTACCTGCCTCGGGTCTTTAGGGCACCTCTCTGGGTGTTGCTTGTTAAAGGATGGGCTGAAGAGATGACCAATTTCCTCTGGCTCTCACATTCTACTGGTCTTCAGTGCTCAGCACTAAATAAAATGTTTTGATGCTGAAAACACTGGCTGACATTATTTATTTATGTATCCTCTTTACTTCCCAAAAGACCTGTAGCAACTTGTCATAAACACTTGAGAATAATAAGGCCAAGAATCATTTTATAATAAAAGCCAAATTATTCAAACTCTCTGCTTCTGTTTTATTGGTGGGAAAAGGGTATGAACAACTGTATTGCGCAGCTGTCAAACAGATTATACAGAAAAATGTACACAAAATTCCCTGTGTGGTTCACGGTCTGTAGTCTCCGTCCCTATCCTCCCAGGTAAAAGAGGAAAAGCAGGTAAATATTATAACAAAATTCTGAGTGGAGAGCACGCCAGGCACAGAAGTGGTCTCATGCTTCCTAGTATTAGAGCCAAGTGAGGTATATGGTGGTCAACGAAGCTGATGCTGTTAGGTAGCAAAACTGAAAAACATTTTTTTTTTCCGAGTGAATCTCATCACAAGGGTATTTATAAATGATCTTCTATAACCTACTGCATATCCTTAATATTCATATGAAAAGTTTTTGTCTATATAAAGGATTGATTGCAGATTTTTTAATTCAAAATATAATATCTTCTGGCAATATTGGGAAACTATGAGAAGTATATTTAGCTAATGCTGCGAAACCATTTATTACCAAAAAAAAGTCCTAACAAATTTCCTAGATAACTAACATTAATTACATTAATTTAAAATGTTTAAAGGTAAATTATTTTTGTGTGTGTGTTTTTGTGGTACCAGGTATTGAACGAAGGGGCATTCTTCCTCTGAGCTATACCCCAAACCTTCTTTTATTTATTTATTCATTTATTTATTTATTTAATTTGCAGTACCGGGGATTGAACGCAGGGGCCTTCTACCTCCGCGCTACACCCCCGGCCCTATTTTTTATACTTTATTTTGAAACCGGGTCTCACGAAGTTGCGGAGGGCCTCACTAAGTAGAGAGAGAGAGAGAGAGAGAGAGAGAGAGCTGAGACTGGCCGTGAACCCGGATCCTCCGGTCTCCGCCTCCCAAAGTACTGGGATTATAAGCGTGCGCCACCACACCCGGCCTTATTTATTATTTTGAAATAGGGTCTTGCTAAGTTACCATGCTCTGACCTTGAATTTGTGATCCTCTTGTTTTAGCTTCCCAAGTACTGGGATTATGGGCATGCACCACCATGCCTGGCTAAAGGTAAATTCTCATGCGTATAGGACATAAAATGTGTTGGTAATCTGTGGCCTACTAATTTAACTCAATTATCCAGTCTAAGGTTAAACCAAATAAAAATGCTTAAAGCAACTTATTTTTGATAGGTAAACAGATATAGCCTAAGCAAACAAAAGTTCAGTAATAAGCCATGATAAATGTGTGTGTATATATATATAACATAATAAATAAATATATATATATATATATATATATATATATAACATGTGTATATATATATATATAACATAATAAAAAATTAAGTTGTGGTAAAATACACAAAACATAAAATTTACCATTTTCACCATTTTTAAGTGTACAGTTCAGTAGTGTTAAGTAAATTCACATTGCCACACAGCCAGTCTTCAGACTCTGGTCTTCTTGTAAACTTCAAATTCCATCTATTAAACATCTACTCTCCATTTCTATGTCTTTCCGTCTCCTGATGACCACCATATCCTTTCTGTCTCTACAAATTTTCCCATTCTAGGCACCACATATAAACAGAATCCTATACTACAGTGTTTACTTTTTCGTGGTTGGCTTTATCATTTACCATAACATCCTCAAGGGTTCCCCATGTTTTAATAGGTGTGAGAACATTCCTTCTTTTTAAGACTAAATGATATTGTGCATATCTACTACACTTTATTTATCTATACATGCATTAAAGAACACTTGCTTCTACCTTTTGGCTTTTGCGAATAATGCCGCCTTGAACAGAGGTATACAAATCTTTTTGAGATCTTACTGGCAATTTTTTTGGATATTTACCTGAAAGTGAAATTACTGGATTATATAGTAATTCTATTTTTATTTGCTTGGGGCTGCCATTTTGTTTTCCATGTTGGCTGTTCCCTTTTACATCCCCATGAATGGTACAGCGATCCAGTTTCTCCACATCCTTACCAGCACTTGTCATGTCCATTTTTTATAATAGTGGTCATCCTACTGGGTGTGAGATGGTATCTCATTGTGGTTTTGATATCCATTACTTTATTAATGATATTCATCATCATTTCATGTACTTGGCTATTTTGTAAATCTTCTTTGGGTCTAATAAAGTCCATTGTACATTTCTTAATCAAATTCCTTTTTTGTTTTGTTGAGTTATAAAAGCTCATAATCTAGTAATCCAGTCATCTGTTGATGGACACCTAGGTTGGTTCCATAATTTGGCTATTGTGAACTGTGCTACTATGAACATGGATATGCATATATTGCTGTCGTTCTCTGATTTCGGCCCCTTTGGAAAGATACCCAGGAGTGGTATAGCTGGGTCATATGGTGGATCCATCCCCAGCTTTCTGAGGAATCTTCACACTGATGTCCATAGCGGCTGAACTAGTTTGCAATCCCACCAATAGTGTAGAAGAGTTCCTATTTCCCCACATCTTCACCAATATTTATTGTTATTTGACTTCTTGATGATTGCCATTCTGATTGGAGTTAGATGGAATCTCAGTGTAGTTTTGATTTACATTTTTTAATTTGGTGATTTGAAAATATACGATATGCAAATATTTTCCCCCATTCCATAGGTGGTTATTTTTTAATTTTGATGTAATTCAACTTATTTATTTTCACTTTGTGTGTGTGTGTGGTACTGGAGATTGAACCCAGGGGCATTCTACCTCCAAGCTACACCCCCAGCCCAGTTTTATTTTTTATTTGGAAACAAGTTGCTAAGAGCCTCGCTAAGTTGCTGAGGCTGGCTTCAAACCCATGATCCTTCTGTCTCAGCCTCCCAAGTACTGGGATTACAGGCATGCACCACCACACTCAGCTTACTTTTGTTGTTATTTAATATAATTTATACATATTTTACAGTGGTAGTTATGAAAAATGTATACCATAAGTATGGTCATGTTAACAAGAATAGCAGGACAAAATTATATACAAGAAGTCCCCAATTTAAAACATCAGAAGCTATTGTGAAGTTTTAAGTCATACAGCTGTAAACTGCCTACTTCTGGTAGAAATAGTGTACACTGTACAGTTCAGTGTGTGTTTCATTTCATATCACACTATATAAATATCTTAATGGATCATAAAGTATGTCAAACAGAAACATATGCTTTCTGCTGGGCATGGTGGTACATGCCTGTAATTCCAGTACTTGGGAGGTGGAGACAGGAGGATCTCAAGGTCGAGGACAACCTCAGCAACATAGCAAGTCTCTCAGCAACCTAGCAAGAATCTTTTTCAAAGTAAAAAATAAAAAAGGGCTGGAGGAATAACTCAGGGGTAGAATGCCCCAGGTTCAATCCCCAGTACTACATATACACACAAAAAATATATATATATACTTTCTAAAGAGTGTTTTAATTATATACTACCAGGTATTTAAATTATATGGAATAAAGTGTTTGGAGAATAATATCTAATATGTTATAAGGTTTTATATAAATTATTTGAGGCTTCTTAAAATACTAGGAAGTTTCTGAAGATGACTTATTTCCTATGAATTCTACTTATTCCTGCTTAATTATATTTCTTCTTAATCTACTTATAACTGAATAGTTATACTTCTTTCTATTTATTTGTCTTATGTCTTCCTATCTATTTGTAGCAATATAAGAGCCATCTGTTCAGTTATTTTTTTAATGTTTGTTGTGAATACGGTGGTAAGAAAATGTATCTGCCCTCATGGAGCCTGCATTATGTTAGGGAAAGATAAACATTACACAATAAAATATGTAAACAAATGAGACAATGTCAGATAATGACAGTTTCTGTGACGGGAGTAAAACAGGAATTGCCGCAGAGTCGGGAAAGCCATTCTTTCTAAGGCTGGTGTTTATTTTGCTTCCATTTATACCTCGGAAAATATTAAGAAGTTTTATCTTAGATAAAGGGTAGTTCTCATGACTAGTTCTTTTTTTTTTCCCCAACAACTCATTGCTTTTTCATTTCAGTAAGAATTTTAGTGCTAAGCTTTTTGGATCCAATAATTCAAACTGTGAAAAAACCTTTTAGCTCCAGGATAAGAGGAATATTGTTCACGGTTCCAGTAATACTTGCTGCAGTCTATGGGACGAGTATTTCAAGACCCTGATCAGATTCAGGGCAGAGAGTTTTCTCCCAAGTTCTATGACTGGACTATTCCTCACCTATGGCAATAGTAGGTCTGCCATGTTCTCTTGTTCAGCTAAAATCTTTTGTGGTGCCTGTATCATCAGAACTGCATAAGTCATCTAGCATAGAGGGATAGGAATTTGCACTATCTGATTCTAGAACAACACAATGAAAAGCACCTCCTCCATTTTACAAATCAGCACATCTGCTGACCATATTGGCCCCCACTTCATTGGCTTCAGGTGTGTTTTGTTGTTGTTGTTGTTGTTTGTTTGCTTGCTTGTTTTTTGTCTTGGAGGAAAGTCTTACTGTGGAGCGTGACAATGTAATCTCCATGGGGAAGTAGGTTGACTCCCTTCCAATCTATCGATTTTTGTTGATTCAAATCAGCAGGCATTCATTTCCCAAATAAAAGATTTCATTGACCTTTTTTTGGTTTTTCATTTCATGGGCCATGCATATATTTCTCATTTTAACTATGGTCAAGCACAGGAGAAATTGACAAATCTACAACAATAAAAAGAAATGGTGAAATACATGTTTTCATTACATAAACATGGCTGTGGGTGAGCTCTTGTGTCGCAATATGGAATGTGTATTTAATAGCACCCTTACAACCATGGTACATGTGAGCTTTGGATCATACTGCAATTTTAAGTTAAAGAAGAAAAGGGTTATAAATGAAAGGGGTCATAAATCAAGCTGTTTCAAAGAAGATGCTCTCTATAAAATATGATTTAAACTTGAGGTTGAAAAAAATCTGTGTTCCTACCAAATTATTTATTGCCTCAGATTCTTATGAAAATAAACAGTATCTTTAGGTTCTTTGTATGCCACCCTCTCCTACTCTCAGCTTCTTTAATAAAACAGACATCTCCTTATTTTTGTTTTTTTTTTTACATCTCCTTATTAAAAGTAAATTCCAAAGCCAGGTGTGGTGGTGCACACCTATGGTCCCAGTACTTGGGAGGCTGAGACAGGAGGATCGTAGGTTTGTGGCCAGCCTCAGCCACTTAGCCCAATTTAGTGAGACCCTGTTACAAAATAAAATAGGGCTGGGGGTGTAGCTCAGAGGTAGAATGCCTCTGGGTTCAACCTCCAGTACCTAAATAAATAAATAAAGCAAAACAAAATACAAAAAAGTAAATGCCATGAAGTAACAAATTTCAAAGGTGCAAATCAGGAAAACATATGCTCAGGTCCTGAATTATATGGAAGTTGATTTAAGATACATTATTGGGAAAAATAGGAACAGGGATAAAGGATAAAGTTCTATTTGGTCTTTTTCAGTTTGAATTTTAGTAATTTATGTTTGACTCTCAATGAATGGACAAAATAAAAGTACTGAGTCCCCTCCCCCCGCCTCTCCCCCCACCCCTGGTTTTTCTGCAGGTGGAAGGTGAGAATGAACAGGAACTGTAGCACTGATTTCCATCTTCCTTCTTCACAGATGGGACAGGAGAGGCTCAGTCACATGCTGGCTTATGCAGCCTGCAAAGCAAGCTTGCCTTCCAGCCTGGAGTCCTTTCAGGGCTTCCCCCTTGGAACCCTGGGCTCATTCTCTGGCTGCAGGAGAGAGTTCGGGGCCAGGGCAGGGAGGACGGCTCTCTTCCATCTTTCAGCCCAAGTTGTGAGGTGGGCAGAGGTAGAAATGGCTGTGTCTGCAACATGAGTGCTAGTTTCACTGCTACTTTTATTTGTTCCTGCTGTCCTTGATTGTCTAAAATGCAAAATGAATGCTGCTCTGAACTCCCTTTTATATTTTGGGTTTATATTCTTCTCCCTCTAGTATATACACATTACAGTCATTCTTGGAGCATCCAAAGCTCTCCTTTCTACCACAGAAGTAAAGTCTTTGAGGCAGTTTAAATCTATTTTTTATTTCCTTTATGAACAGCTCACTATGCTGCAGGTCAATTGTTAGGAACATTTATTTAGCTGAGGTTGGTGCTCAGTGCTGACAGAGACAAAAGATAGTTGATGGAAACGTCGATGGACGTAAGTTCACCACCGCAATCAGCAGGCCAATCAAAGGTGTGGGAGGGCTTTTTCTTGGGTTTTGGTTGCATGACATTGCACTTGTACAGGTGATTTTTAGCATTGGTGGTTTAAATATTGCTGGCACAAAAAGGCCACATAAACATTACCTGAACCAAATTGGAGGCAAAATAGCACGTCTAAAGATTTTAAAGTCAGCTTCGAGTTTTGTGGCTTTGGAGATTTGTAGAAGGCTTATAAACAAACAAACAAAAAACTGTTATGGTTTTAATGTCCCCTCTAAAAATCATGTTGAAATTTAACTGCTATTATAACAGGATTAAGAAGTAGGGTCTTAATCCCAGTACTATAGGAGGATCACAGGTTCGAGGCCAGCCTCAGCAAATTTTTATTTTTTCAAAATAAAAAAATAAAAAGAGCTGGGAGGTAGACTGACCCTGCATTCAGTACCTAGTACCAAAAAGAAAAAAAAAAAGTAGGGCCTTCAAGAGGTGATTGGGTCATGCGGGCTCTGTCCTCATGACTAGATTCACGAGAAAGTAGGAAGTTATAAAAAGAATGAATTTGGCCTGATTCCTCTGTCTCACTCTTGTTCACTTGCCCTTCGACCACATTATGATGCACCATGAAAGCCCTTTCCAGCCCCAGAACCATGATCTTAGACTTCACACCTGTCAGAACTGTGAACCGAAGAAACTTCGTATTATTTATAAATTCCCAGCCTGTGGTGTTCTGTTACAGTTAACAGAAAACGGACTGAGACAGGGTCTCCCATAAATCCTTGATGACGAATGAGCGAACCCACCTATGTCTAGTTATACACGTTTCATCATAGTGAAACTGCTGAGAAAAATGGGCAGGACTGTGCTTAGAGAAAGTAACAGGTAGAACACAGGTACGCTGCAGGTCACAGTTGAAATCCAGGAGCCAAAAGCCATTTGTTTTCCCACCTTTTCAGCCCTCTCGTTGGCTAGTTGTGGTCATTGACCTGAGTACACACTTGTTTTCTGAGGCCGCAGGGCAGTAAGAGTCAGTCACTGTCAACGAAGTCACCACTGCCACCCTGCCCCTCAGCGTGTTTAATTGAGAACCGACTAAATCCAGGCATAACACAAGCTGCATGACTTGGTAGAAAGAGCTTATCTTCTGTTAAACTCTCATGGCTGTGCAACCAGCTAGGTTGTGGTTGTCAAGTGACCTGCTGCTGCTGTTACCACTAAACCACACACACACACACTTCATCCTTTAACAATCACGTTTTTTTTTTTCTGAACACCTATTAATTGCTAAGCACTTACTTATAAGCATCATGCATCTCCTCTGTGGAAGGTGATAGTCATGTAATGGCTCTTGCGGAGCTTGGGAGAGAGATGATAAAATAATTGTAAAGTGATCAGTACTCTGCATTAGTGCAGTCTAGAAAATGTGACTGAGGAGAGAGCATTCGAGCTGAGTCGGCAGGGCCTAGGGAGCCTCACATGAGCAGTTGAGGAGGCTTGCCAGGCATTGGGAGAAGCACAGGACGCAGCTCTAACACAGGAGGAAGCTTGACGTGCTGCAAGAAATACAGGAGGCCTGAGTAGGGGGACTCTTGGAAGAAAGGAAATGAATTGGAGGAAATGCGATTAGAGAGGTCCAGAAGGCTGGGTTGGGTCAGGTTTCCTAGGATGCAGTGAGGGACCCATGCTGGAGCACGGCTGGAGGGTGTAAGCAGGGAGGAGAGGCACTTGGTGTTTTAGAACTGAGCAGAGTGGGCAGACTGCAAAGAGGATGAGAATGTGCATTCCACAAGGGCACGGGTTTGTGCCTGCTTTGATCACTGCCCTATCTCTCGTTCTGGAGCAGTACCTGACAAATAAGAGATGCTCAATAAATAACCATGGAATATGCAGATAGTTATGTGTGCATGTTCTTAGGATCTTAACAGCCCTGCTAAGTTGCCTTTCTCCCCCTCAAATTCCTCCATCTATTTATTAATTTGTCCCCTAGAGAACAGCTTTATTCATCAGAAGCTTGAGTTGGGGCTGAGGGTATAGCTCAATGGTAGAGCACTTGCCTAGAATGTGCAAGGCCCTGGGTTCAATTTCCAGCACTAAAAAAAAAGAAAAAAGCCTACGTTTTTTAATAAGAAAATTGATAGTTTATTTTTAGCTATTCAGTTCATAAATTTTATACATGCAAATTAGACATACCAGAAATTCTGTTCAAAGGTCTGTGATTTTTGTACTCTTTTAATTTGCTATAAATTATACTTTATGCTTTCATTTTTTGTAAAAAAATAAAACTGGACCAAGGTTTTCTCTCACAGAAGTTATATTTACTTTTTTTAAATTTAAAACCGTAGCCACTAGGAACAGCCTTATCGGTTGCTTACACATTCACCTCTATTTTATTTGCTCATTTTCTCTTTTATTGTTTTACAGGATTTTGTATTAGGGTGTTTAAATTGTGCTTCATTGCCTTGTCTTGCTTCTGTAGATATATTTTGGGTTTCTAGAGAGGACCATTTCTTCCTTTATTTGTCTGACAAAGGTGCTTGTGGCTTGGGTAGCACATTATAGCCTGTCTGGGGCTGCGACTGCACATTTGGTGGTGAAACTGAAACATTTATAGATATTACTTCCAAACACTCCTAAATAAATGCTCCATCATCTTTCCCTGAAGTGTTTCAATAGCTTCTCAGCTGACCTCATTGCCAGCAATCTCTTTTCACTCCAATTCATCTTCTACTTAATGTCCCCATTTATTAAAACACCGGTGTGTTGATGTCCTCATTTAGAAAACTTTCTGGATTCTGCTTTGCCTACAGAATAAATGCTAGTCATGATATGAGGCCCCTTACCATCTATTTCTCCATATCAGCTGCATGGCTCATTTCCCGGCCACCCACACCACCCTTTAGAGTGTGGCCATGTTCAATTCAGTCCTCGGTCACTGAATGTACCATGAGGCCTTGTACCTTTGTGTGCTTCCATTAGTCTCCGTACTCTGCTTTTGCTTTTTGTCAAAATCCTACTCCACCTTCAAGCATCTCTATAATGCTATTCCTCATCTTCTTAGACAAAACTGGTGCTCATGGAACTTTGCTTGTGCTGCTGTTTTATTTCTTAACTCTCCTGGTCATACTTCATTGGTTAAATATCTGTCCTTACTGGCAATATGCTCCTGGAAGGCAGGGGAAAACTGGATCTTCATTATATCACCAGAGCCATGTACAGAGTTTGACCAAATAAGTGCTCAGCAATATCCAATGAATAGGGAGTGACAGTGTGAATAATTATATTTGTAAGTATGAGCAGCACCCTTCTCCATACTGACAAAACTCTGAGACATGTTCATTGTTGAGACCTGCAGGGGCTGACTGGGCCACCTTCAAACTCTAGCCGGAAAGGCTGGGAAGGAGTTTTCTTCTTAAGTATCAAGCATCTTAGGTTTTATTTCTTTTCTGGAATAAAACTCCATCCAAAGTTCATGCAATTTCTTTGAACAATATTTAAATACATTTTCTTATTGAAGTGTATTGTACATGCATAGAACAGTACAAGTCATAAGTGGACATTATGAGGCATTTTTATAGGGATAACCTATAGATATGTATCCATTAGAGTTTAAATTTGTAGTGTAAGCCGGGCGTGGTGGCACATGCTTGTAATCCCAGTACTTTGGGAGGTGGAGACCGGAGGATCCGGGTTCGTGGCCAGCCTCAGCTCTCTCTCTCTCTCTCTCTTTCTCTCTCTCTCTCTCTCTACCTAGTGAGGCCCTCTGCAACTTTGTGAGACCCGGTTTCAAAATAAAGTATAAAAAATAGGGCTGGGGGTGTAGTGCAGAGGTAGAACGCACCTGCGTTCAATCCCCAGTACCGCAAAAAAAAAATTTGTAGTGTAATGATAACTAATGACTAATGATGTTGCCCATATATATTTATATACATAGCTTATACAGTATATATTATATAATATATAACCTATAGATATATATTAATTAGGGTTTAAATTTATAGTGTAATGATAACTAATGACTAATGATGTTGCCCATATATATGCATAGCTTACATATTATATATTATATAATATATAACCTATAGATATGTATTCATTAGGGTTTAAATTTGTAGTGTAATAACTGATGACTAATGATGTTGCCCATATATATACATAGTTTATATATGATATATTATAGAATATATAACCTATAGATATGTATTTATTAGGGTTTAAATTTGTAGTGTACTGATGACTAATGATGTTGCCCATATATATAAATTTAAAATTTTGAAAGGCAGGTTTGGATAATTTGCCACTTATTTTTAAGTTGACCTCATTGCATCCTTCTTATTCAACTCTTTTATCAATTATATTTATTGTAAATGTCTTCTTTCACATTGTCAGTTTCTTTTGTGCTCTATTGATGTGTGTTTTGTTGGGGGGCACTAGGAATTGAACTCAGGGGCATTCTACCTCCAAACTACCTACGCCCTCTTTATTTTTTGTTTTGAAACAGGGTCTCACTAGGTTGCTGAGAGTCTCGCTAAGTTGCTGAGGCTGACCTTGAACCTGCAGTCCTCCTGTCTTAGTCTCCCAGGTACTGATATTACAAGCATGTGCCACTATGCCCAGATTAATGGTATCTTTTTAAAAAAATGGTTAGTGTTTCTTAATTTTTTTTGGTACTGGGGATTGAACCCAGAGGCATTCTACCTCTGAGCTATACTTTTAGCCCTTTATATTTTTTTGTTTTGAAACAGAGTCTTCCTGGGTTTCTGAGAGTCTCACTAATTTGCTAAGGCTGGTCTTGAACCTGCAATCCCCTGTCTCAGCCTATCAAGTACTGAGATTACAGGTGTACACCACCACACCACACCACTTGATACAGCCTATCAAGTACTGAGATTACAGGTGTACACACCAGAAAAAAGATATTAAAACCAACAGTAGAGGTCAGAAGTCAGAAAGGGATTATTTTCAGTTGCTATTGTTTTGGTCAGTTGATTACAAACCTGAAGGACTGAGTGTGAAACAAAGCCATTTTGAGCAATAGAAATACCAGGACAAGGACACACACATTTGTCACCTAATGCCAATAACCTGTTCCTAATAATCAGAAGTTTTGTTCCCAAGTTTGAACAATTTCCTAAGTGGAACCTATTTTATACTTTTTTAGATGAGAAGAACTTGTAGTGTGTTTCTTGTGGATCTATTACCACTTATTTCCTCAAATGTATACACAGCTGTGGCCAAGTACCTATAAATAAGTAACAGGCAATGCTGAACCCCACTTACCAACTTTACTATGGTTAACAAGCGGTTGTCTTCGATGCAGTGACGTGCATGTAGCTTATCATGATGCTGTCTTAGTGCCATCCAGTGACACTTAGTGGCATCCAGGAAGTGTGTCTCTGTTCTTGACATCCTGAACATTTTTCAGAAATCTATTGTGACAACATCATTCTAGCTGATGTACTTGGAATATAACTCAAGATTCTTTCTCACATATAAAAATATTGTATTGAATTTTGTGGATGCAAACATAATTTTACTTTGTATAAACATTGGATGAACCCATTGTTTTCAGAAGTATATATCTATTATATGTAGTTAGGATATTAAACAACAGAACTCATACAGATGAAAATGTTCATTGGATGAACCCATTGTATTCAGAAGTATAATCTATTATATATAGTTAGGCTATTAAACAACAGAACTCATACAGATGAAAATGTTAGCCTGAGAAATAGAGTAAGTACATACCACAGGGGCAGAGGATACAACCCCTGCTTGAAGATGCAGTCAATGTCAAATACATCAGTTTTACAATAAATGTGAAATGATTGAATTCCCCTATTGAGACGAAGGGAATATAAGTAAGATTTAAAAATATCCAGGCATGTACAGTTAATAGATATGATATCTAAAAATCTAAAGTTTGAAAATAAAGAGCTGAAATGCCACCTAGTAATCAAATCACATAGTAAACAAAAATAACTAGACAGGTAAAGAGGACCATCATTTTATGTTAAAAGGAATAGTCTGTTAAGAATACATGACTATCAGGGTTTTTATACATTTTACAACCTAGACAGAATTTATGAGACGTAAAATGAAAATAATTATACTTTGTGAGAATTCAGCATCGTTCTTTCAGAAACATATAAAGAAGGTAGAAGCAGACAGCAGTATTTGTAAGGATACAACATAATGGAACAGTAAAATTAAGAAGCTTAAACTAATAAGCATATATAAGACATTTTACCCAGTACATAGACAACATGCACTTTTTAGTACTTATTAAATTTGTATAAACTTACTACAAAGCCACAGTGGGATTCTGAACAAATGTAGAGAATCAGTATTATATAAGTGATATTCTCTGTCTGGGATTAATATAGCAAATATGCATAGATATAATTGACATATGCGGAGACTCTGAAGTCCTCTGAGTTTCTAAGTATATAAAGAGGTTGTGAGAACAAGATGCTGGAGAACCTTGACTTAGACATTCTTTTCTCTCTTCTCCCCTTTTTCTCCCCCCACATACAAAAGAAAATTAATCATGATTCAGTGAGCTTCACTTTACAAGCCTTTATAGAACAGTCATAATGTTTGTCAAATATGCACTATTCTTTTTAGGAAAATATAACTACCTTAATACAAAAACTCAGTTAGAATTATAAAGAACATTTTAAGACAATTCACTTAGGAAGATAGCTGCAAACAACTTAAGTAAAGCATAAGCCACTAAAATCTACTATTGTATAAAAATCATCATCAGGTAGAGTTTATCATGCAATCATAAGGATTATCAACATGAAAAGTAAATATAATTCATTCATTAATATATTAAAATGTTTTGATATGTTAAAGAATCACCTAAATACAGAAAAACTTTTGATATGATCTAATAATATGCTTTACAATATTTCTTGCTAAATAGCAGTAGAATGCATTTTTCTGATTCTGATACATATCAACATCTCAATAAGTGTTCTGAATTAAGAGGAATCAAATTAGAATAGGAAACAAGGTATTCATGCCTGTTGGTACCACCTCTCTTCTTTACTCTATTGGTAGTAACAGCCTATACAATAAATAAAGCAAAAAGGAAATAAGAAGAAAAGTGTATTGAAAAGGAAGTGATACAATAAAGGATCAATATATGAAATTAAACAGTGTTCACATATACCAAGAATAGCCAACTGCAAAGGGTAAAAGGAAAAATAATTCCACAAGTAATAGCAAGAACTGATCTAAAATTAGATTTATGCAACCTTTATAAAAAAAAGTTAAGGTTTTTTTTAAAAGACATAAGAAGAGATCAACAAATTGAGAGATTAGCCGTGTTTGTAGATAGAGGGACTAGATGTCATCAAGTTGTCAGTTTACTTCAAACTAATACATAAATTCATTGCAATTCCAGGGGAAATTTTATGTATTTTTTTCATGAAACTTGACAAAATACTTCTGAAGTTAATATGGTGATTAACATGTTTGATCTCTCAATTTATTTATCTCTTCTTATATATCTTTCAATAAAGACTTAATTTTTCTTCATAAAGGTCTCATAAATCTAATTTTAGATCAATTTCTTGGTACTCTGTCATTTGATTACTATTACTTATTACTTATAGAATTTTTTCTGATTACCCTTTGCGGTTGGCTATTCCAATAACAGTTGAAATACATTTTTTAAGAAAAAAAAACAGAGAGGAGACAGCTCCTACCATAATGAAGTTATTTATTTATTTATTTATTTAGTAAAAAGAGAGCGATTGAAATTGTGGCAAGGAGATCACTAGAACATTATATAAAAACTCCAAGCAGATTCAAGCACATGCAAAAAACCGCATAGAGTAGAGGTGCTGTTCAAGTCACTGGGGAGACAATGATTTAGGGGAATGGTACTGGAAAATTTAGTTAAATGAATGTGTTGAAAATAAAATTGGGACTTGGAGGCTGACACAGGAAAGATCTCAGATTTGAGGCCAGCCTTAGCGAGATCCTGTTTCAAGATTAAAAAATAAAAAAATAAAAGGGCTGGGGCTGGTGTGCTGGCATATGCCTGTAATCCCAATACTTGGGAGGCTGAGACGGTTCCAGGTAAGCCTCAGCAACTTAGCAAGACCCTGTTTCAATATAAAATAAATAAATAAAAAGGGATAGGGATGTAGCTTAGAGGTAGACTACCCCAAGGTTCCATCCCAGTACCCCAAAATTAAAAGGGCTGGGGGTATAGCTCAGAGGTAGAATGCCCCTGTTTTCAATCCTTGGTACCAAAACAACAACAACAAAAAACAACAGAAAGATATGGAAATTAAGTCACTACTTAGATCATATGAAATGATAGTAGTTCTAATTTCTAAAGCAAACAACAAAATGGCTCCCACATTTCCAGAGACAACATAGAAGAACCTTTTTAAATGACCTGGACTAGAAAGGATTATTAAAGATAGCAAATAGCATACAGGAAAATATTAATAAATTTGACCAATTTAATATTAAAATTTTTACTATAAAATATTGTAAAGTGAAGTCGGGTGTGGTGGCGCACGCTTGTAATCCCAGTACTCGGGAGGCTGAGACAGGAGGATCCGGGTTCGCAGCCAGCCTCAGCTACTTAGTGAGGCCCTCTGCAACTTAGTGAGACCCTGTTTCAAAATAAAGAATAAAAACTAGGGCTGGGGGTGGAGCTCAGAGGTAGAATGCCCCTGGGTTCAATCTCCAGTATTACAAAAAAAAAAATTGTAAAGTGAAAGTTTAGCTTATAGAATGAAAAGTGGTATCAGCAACATATCCAATATTGAATGAATTTGATATTATGAATATATAAAGCATACATAAAATCCATAAGTAAAAGGTGAACAACTCCTAAGACAGATGGACAAAACCTAAGCCAGCAAAGCTCCAGGAGAGGAAAACAGAATGGCCGTCATGCGTAAGATAAAACTCACCCACGATGGGCTTAGTGGCGCATGCTTGTAATCCCAGTACTTGGGAGGCTGAGACAGGAGGATCGTAGGTTGGAGGACAGCCTCAGCAAGTAATGAGACTCTCATCAACCTAGCAAGACCCTGTTTCAAAATAAAAATAAAAAAAGGGCTGAGGGTATAGCTCAGAGGTAGAATGCCCCTGGGTTCAATCTCAATAACCAAAAAAAAAAAAAAAAGAAAACCACCACCAACAACAAAAAACTCACCCTTGCTAGCAATCAGAGAAATATAAATAAAAATAATCAAAACCAGCAAGACAAGTTTCCTGTTACATTAATTCAGGATCATTACAGAGGAAGCCATCCTGTGAGTATAAGGTCATGAAAACCCATAGCATGCTCTTCTCATGATGTCTTTATAGACAGCCCAGAGAGTTTTGTTTGTCAAACAAATATTTTTTTTTCTCTTCTGTATGTAAACTGCTTTTCTCTTAAACTTTGTGTGTGTGTGTGTGTGTGTGTGTGTGTGTGTGTGTGTGTGTGTGTT